>LPNX010254716.1:127011-183881 GCA_001517045.1 Pseudotsuga menziesii | reverse complement strand
ATTTATAATATATAAAAAATACTATAAAATGTGTAGATTCACCATTTGTGTTGGATAAGCTCTTAAAAAATGTTTATACAAATATAAATTAACATTAATAGAAAACATTCTATTAAAAATATTCTTACAAAATATCTCAACTCAATATTTAATATAAAGAAACATTCTATTAAAAAAATTGCTAACTTTAAGCATGAGCATATATTAAGAAACCTTCTATTCAAAAATTTGTTACAAAATACCTCCACTCAAACTCCCATTCCTATGTTTAATTTTTTTTTTTGCTTCGGTAAATATATTAATATTCTTCCCGAAGCTAATTTCTTATGAGTTTTCAAATTGAAAGTTTTTCCTTTTGCCTCAAAGTGAGAGACATTAACATGCTTTGATACCTTCTTCAATTTGTTGTTTTTCAGTATTGGTGGGAAAATTAGGGGCTATTTTTCTATATAGATGCTACAGTGGTTCATGGTTCACCCACATCAGATTGATTGGATTGTGCTTGCAGGGTGAAGGTTCTTGATGATGCGATTCCACTTTTCATTCTTGGTTTTGTCGACATTCTAATCTTCACATAACATTTCCATTGTCGAAAGCTCATGTATTGAAGGGGCATGTTGGACATGCAATTTATGAGAGAATACAAACTCACATCACACTTTTCATCCAATAATTAACATGCTATGCTTTTTATCCACAATTACAACATATTATTCTATCGTAAATTTACCTTTTTATCATGATTTTTATCATGGATTCTTTTTGAGGCCTATTGAATTCTAGGGAACTCTTGATTCTTAGGGAACATTCGGTGTTATTAGGGTTTTATTCTATCCTAGGAGTATTGGTTCTATGAAAGTGCTATTGAGATCAAGAGATGTGATATATTTTATGCAATGTCATATTTAAACTATCAAATGACATTTATGTGTTGTTAGTCGGTGTTACTCTTAATGGAGAGAAGCCACATGGGTTTTATATATTCAAACTAAATTTGACCTAGTTGTTTAAAATATGATTTTATTAAGATATTGCTCTGTAATTATTATTGGATATAAGGAATTAATGAGAGTGTATATCTTCATATTTTATTTCTTTTATTGTTTATGTTTGGGATATTTGTAATATAAATAAATGCACACTCATTATAATGGCAGGGATATAGTTGAATGGCCATTATTTTGGTTGTCTTCTTGTAGAGTTGTCCAAAGCGTAGTAGTAGATTATTTTGTCTGTATTGAGAAGTTCATGATTGGTATATTTTTTTATTCATATCGCAAATTTCATCAATTTTATTTGTGACCTAAATTTGTTGGGTTCGGTACTTGTTTTATGATATTTTTTTTAAGGGTCATTTAAAAGCAAAAGGTTTTTTGGTGATTTGTTTGGATGTGTAATTTCTATCATCATCCAAAAATGGATCTAATTATGTCTGATAAATATGTTATTGGGTTGGAACACCATACTTCATCTCTATCATGATTGTATATAATATGTAGAGGAAATATTTTACCTAAGATGTACACATTGTGCTATTTGATATCTAGTCTTTTGCATTCAATGATGGTGATAAAACAATTTTATCACATTTTGCATGCTTTCAAAATTTTTAAGGACATGGATACAAGCACCTCCTCAATTTACCTAAAAAAAGTAGTTTTTAAGAGTATAGTTCAATTATATGTGTGATGATGCATTAATGTTCTTTCCATTCTTGTTAGGATATGTTCTTATTTCTAATAACCATTGCAAATTTCTAACTAATTATAAAAATTTAAATCAAATGACATAATTTATATTTTGATTGTCAACAAAAGAAAGGAAAAAGTGGAATTCGTATCTATAAACAGATAAGCAGTTTATTTTTTCTTAAAGGGTAGCTTAAAAATGAGATATTTTGAAAATAAGCTAACTCGGAATTCATACACTATATTAAGGTTTTGGGTCTCGGTAATGTTGGAAAGGGGACCAAATGCACAAGGTGCGACAAACAGGACATCAACAAGCAGAAGACTAAACTGTGTGGAAGAAGATACTGAGAAGTGTGGTCGGTTTGGTCACACTAATTAGAAGTTTTCATCCAAAGTAGTTAGAGAGTCTACCCATGTGGACCATTTTGTTACTGATTAAGCCTATAAATAGAATGAGGACTAGATTCAATAGATAGATCGATTGCAGTAGATCATGAGTAGTGTGATCGACTGAATGCAATTTTCTAGTATGCGATCGATTGATCTGCAAATGACTTTGTCTTTGGTATGAGGCTATTCGACCAAGGGATATTTGATGTTTTTTTAAGCTAATATAAGAAGAATGTTGATGATGGAATTCATGTCTCTTTCTGCGTGTCTATTGAAACTGTAATGGTGTGATCTATGGTTTCTCATGTCCAAATGATGCGAAGTCTTACTGTATCTATTGGGTTCATATATGTTGATGTCTTTTTTATCTAAGTTATGTTGTTGTGATAACTGAATTTATTGTGAATTATGATAAGTGAATCTCATGAATGATGTTTGTAAACCTTCAGATCTTTGAGTAATACTTCGTACAAAATAAGACATAGTGTGCAATTCCTCTTCCTTCTATAGAGATGTGGTTCATGCATCCCTTCCTCAAACATCTCGAGTGAGACTACATTGGCTTCGTAGGTGTTATTGGATAGAGTAAAACCTATCTAGGTCAATGTATAGGGAGATAGCGTTTATGGGTGTCGACAAATATGTGGAGTGAACCCCTGTCGACTGAAGTGTGTCAACATATATTACTCCAAATTATATTAATTGTTTCTGGGTTCCATAATTTCTCCACTATTTAAAGTGTTCAATTCTATCAATTTGTCGGTATGTCAAGATTTTGGTCCCAACACGTCTGTTGGACCATTAAGGGACGATATAAAAAGTGGACTTCTCATTGTCCCTAAATCTAGTTAGTGTATTTTTGTTTCACCAACACCTCCAGTTGTGGGTGACCCAATACTACGCAGTGAAATGTACAAATAAATCTCTCGTCTCCTCACTCATGCATTTTTTCATTCGAGGGTCTATGAATTGAGGGATTCAAGCTCTAGTATATCCTATTCTATTACACTACTTTATTAATTTGCAGAATCAAAATATCATCCTTCCTAGCAAAAGATTCACCGAGACATTACAAGATTCTATAATTTGATGAAATATTTTCCAAGTTTTTACGATATTTTATAATTCAGTGAAATATTCACCAATAGTTTACAATATCTTATAATTTAGTGAAATATTCGCCAAGATTATAAAATATTCTATAATAGAATGAAAGTTTAGACAAAAAACTATATACAAATATTATATTATTGATAAAATAGCCTTCAATTTTTCCTATATATTAGGGATATTCACCCATTTATTATACATATAAATTTAGGGAGTGTTCTTAAAATTATCCTGACTAGTGTTCTCTAGATTTTCATTTCAAGAGGAATATCTATCTACATCCTAAGCCTGCGCTAAATGGTGTAGATCTGAGTGTAGCTTCCATTGCAAGGACATGATTAGTATCTTGAGAACTACTATGTATTGAACAAAACAAAGTAAGAGGAGTGATGAATCGGGATGAGACATAGTTTCACCCCCTGATCTATGTGCTTCTCCCCACAAATCAAGTTGGCATGTGAAGGAGATTGTCACTTGAGGTTTGAATGATATTCACTTCCAAAAAAAACTTGTGGAGGAAATTCAATGTAGAATCATATAAGTTGTGGAAATTGATTTGGGTGTAGAGAAGAGCCGCCATCATATGGAAGTAAACCATCGAACCGCTAATTGAGTAACCATTTTTTTTGATCAATTGCATCCTGCGAGAAAGAAGGAATTGAAACGATTCTATTGAAGCCAAGTGAAGTCGCACTTTAGTCATGAAGAGAAGTCCCTTTCTTGGAAACTACACACTCTGTGTATGAGGAGTTCATTTTTGAGTGAGAGCTATTGTATGAGCAATGAAGATGAAGAATATTGTTATTCTTCCTAAGGAAGGAACTACATGAAGAAAACCTAGTCATTTCACTAATTTGTGTTTTTAGAAGGACTTGTTCAAATAAAAGTGTTGATAACCAAAGATTTAATTTTTTCATCCTGAAAAGAACCCATATTGACTACTAACATTGTTGTTCGTATAGATCGAGTCATTTCCAAAGATTGAGGAGCTATGCTAGAAATAAGATCTATGAGTAAGAGTATACCAACAGCTATGAAATATGTAAAGGTTGTATGAAGGGAAGCCCACATTTCCAGAAGTGGATTGACTCTAAGAAGGTCTGTGTGAAGAGGAGCCAGTCTTTCCATACTAGATGTCAGTAGTAAAAACATCCGACTGGTATTTCCATTGCAGCAAATGAAGAGGGAAGAGTTGTGTTGTGATGGTAATTCTTCTTTGATATATGAACAACTTCATGAGAATTTTTTGTGAACCTCACTATGATGAAGAAATACAAACTGAGCTTGAATAGATTGCAATCAAGAATGACATGAAAATTATTCTTAAAATGATGAGTGATGAAGAAGATTTAATATCTACCAAATGTAATGGTGATGTCAATGCTATAATTATTGTTGAAGAAATGAAATTTAATATTTCATCTATAAGTATCCATGATGATATTGAAAATGAAGAGTTTTATGAATTTTATGAAGAATTGGAAGCAATATTGAATTCTCTAGAAGAATCCAAAGATATTAAAAAGGACGAGTTGCTTAAAGTTGGAATCCATGTTTTTGTTGTAAGTGACAAAGGTGACGAAGGGGACAGTGACTCATTGTAAACATGAAGGAAAAATGGTTGAACATGAAACCTCTAATGAGATGAAGAATCTACCTAGCAGTAGAGGAAAAAAGAGAGGATGGACAATGCATATAATATGCATTTTGAATTTGCAGCTCATGATGTGAATGGACAATATGAGGAAATTCCATGGATTCTTAATAATGGAAGCCACAAAGGTGATCTTGTTATAATCACAATAATGAAAAGCAAGCCAAAGGTCAAACTGAAGCAGATAGGAAGGAGGATTGAGGAGTACAAGGTTTCGATCCCTAAGAAAAAGAAAATTAAATTGTAAATTATTTTGCTAATTTATAACCAGGGTTGAGACCGAGTCTAGTAGGCATGGTAAGTATAGTTATTATAGAAAATATATTGCTCGAGTAAGGGAGGATGTTGGAATAATTTTGAAATCATAGGCATTGTATTAGATATTGGATTTTTATGTATCCTCTCAAGATAGATGAGTGGTTTGTGATCCATAGTTTTAGGATTTGAGGTTTGTCTTCTTAAGAAGTATTTACTTTATATATGTAAGCATTTTTCATGAAATAGATAGATTGGTTATTAACATATATGTGTGTTTGTGTGAACCTTTGTGCTCTGCACCTCCTCCTCCTGTGTCATTTCTAAATCTTTGATGTTGTTTCTCATTTGCATCATTTCTAGTTCATGAGTGGGTTACACCTACCACATATAATATAAGTGAAACACTGAAAACCACTTAATTAATTTTTCATGCACATAAGAGAAACATTCTACACACTAACCAAAGAGTGATGTAATATACCCTACTTCCTCATTACTATTTTGGGAGCTGGGGTATAAATTTTTCTTTTGTTATTTAGAAAAACACAATTAAATGTCATAATGAATTAGTTTTAATAGTAAGATTAATTATGTTATCCTAAAATAATAGTTAGTTGATCTTTTTGTATGTAAAAGGACTTACCTTATTGATAGCCATCCATTACTTACAAGTAGAATCCTACATTCGTTCTCTTCGAATATTTTTAGAAAGTAATCACTAAATTTTTGTTCTAAGCTTCAACCACTTGATTATATTAAAACAATTTAAAAGGAGTTCTTGGTCAATTGTTAAGTATCATACATTAATGATAGTACTATAGGCCATTATTCTAAATTGTCTTGAAACATAAACAACCGCATGCTGCGTGTGTGTAATATTTATATTTAGATATGAGGGCTATAAATTTACTAGTACTATCACTCAATTTTATTTAACTGCCTCATTCAATTTACTAGTACTAACATATATCATTCAATTTTATATTACATCCATTGTATACAAATGATTTACCCTATATAAGGTGTATGTTCTATAAGAAAAAAAAAACCATAAATAGCTTGTAACAAAATGGAAAAGAAAATATATAAGGAAAATATACAAGAGAGACACCCATATACATGGTTCACCTGAAAATGTGCTGTGTACACAAAAAAATTGCTATCCTCTTTTATTATTTTATCCAACAAAGGAAGGAATACAATCTACAACATATCCACTCCGACTTTTATTTACACTCTCACAACATCCCCCGTAAATTTAACTCTGCACTAGTAGCTAAACAACAAAGGAAAATCCCCTAATTACCTTTAATTGATTCCTTATTAGCCATAGATGACCACTAATTAACCGTCAAAAACTCCATAATTTACCCTAGAGGGCCCATAATTACCGCTAGTTGATCACTAACTACCCTAAATTAACCTATAATCAAATCCTAATTATTCCTATAATTGACCCCTAATTATCAACCACTAACCCCTATAGACCACTATTTACCCTTAAATACCATTATTTACCCTTAAATGACACCAATAATTACACTCAATAACCTCTAATTATGACTAATTAACCCCTAGATTCCCTTACTTACCCAAAATGGTCATTGACTACCCTGTAATAGACCCGCCGTAACCACAATTGAATTGTAATGCCCCATTCTTAACTCATCATTATCGTTATTTACCTCTTAATTACCCCTAAATTGCCATTAATTAACCCCTCATTAGTAATGATTGACCTCTAAATCCATGTTTATGCCTGAACCATTACCTCTACCACTTGATTTAGATCTTCAATCCATATTTTTACATACAACATAATTTGGATATTAATTCCTTCATTTAGACCTTAATACCCATTATTACTATAAACATTGAACTTATACCCATACACAACTCAATAAAATGATTCCTTCTATAATATACGTATGATATGTATGATGGGGTGAGGCTTGTACACAATTCATGATCCATAAACGAAAAAAATAGGTCTAAGATTTATGATTGTGACCCAGTAGTTCTTAACACCCATCATTAGTTGACTAAACCTAAAAATGGTGTCTTTATATTAGTTTTATGCAAAAACACTCATGCAGGTTATATGTGGTGGTTAAAAACCATACTTATTACGCATGAGACTTTAAAATCAATATTTATTAATTAATTCCCTCCTTTTGGCTACACACCACAGTTACATTAGCTAAACTTTGTTTTATACTTATAGAACTAATGGGCTAAACCTTGGCCATACACCATGGTTACATTATCTATTTTTCATGGGCTAAACTTTGTAAAGGTTTCCACATACTTTTTTAGACAAAAAAGGTTGCTTCGTATATTCTAAGTAGTGATATTGAGCCTTACAAATGGTGCACAATCCATTAAAGAAAAAAATACGACATAAGACATAGTGTTTTCACCCAAATCATTGTTTAGGTCATCATTCCCATCCAAGATAGATCAGTCCTTAAATGTATGCACATATCTCTCTCAGTTAATGTTTTGGGCATGTTACTATAATGAGGTTTATAATACAAGCAAGGGATGTTTTCAATATTTGAGCTACAATCTAATGATCCAATGTATAACGTGGTTTATAATATGAGGGATGTTTTCAATGTGTGTGCTACAATCCAAGGTTGAAATCTAGTGTCTTACATTATAACCCTTGTCCATAGAGATCATGAGGTGTTAGGAAGACCTTAAGCCACAACATATGTTTTACAAAGATAATCTTTGTCATGTAAACATGATATGATGGACATTTTGATATTTGTAACTACACTAAGAATGGTTGTTATAGTTTGAAACATGATTTAAGATGAATACACAAAATATCATTTTCCTCTTCCCTTAGCTTCCTTTGACATTGTTAATGACACTTCTTTACATCAATTATGTAAATAGCTTATACCTTACATAGTCTTTGGACTTTTTTTATTAGAACAAAATGATTTTATATGTTTTCATTTCTTTCATGTAAAAATAATAAGAGCCTTTCAAAATAAAAAAAATTATAACCATAAAATAATTAATATACCTTTCTAATTATTAAATTATATTACAATATTTAATTTACCATATATACTTAGTAACATAATAAGTTAGTAATAAAATAATTTAAGAAATAGTAAATTAATTAAAAAATATAACCATAAAATAATTAATATACTTTTCTGACTATTAAATTATATTACTATATTTAGTTTACCATATATACTTATTAACCTACTAACTTAGTAATAAAATAATTTAAGAAATAATAAAGTAATTATACTAGTAGTCATATGTTACAATTTAGTATGGGAGATGTACTAAAAATAAAAAAGCAACTATATTTTTTTAATGTAAGCTCATAAAATATAAAATAAAATTCAATAAAAAATAATTAAAAAAAAACTATATATAATGTGATAAAATAAAAATATAAAACCAAATATAATTTTAAAATACTTGATAGATAGACCTCGCAGAAAAGCCTACTATTAACTAATACACTCTCACAACATAACATAAGAGGTGTACATTTATATTATATCTTTTAACAAGAACTATGTATGACTTGGACCACAAACTAGCCACAAATAGTCATAACATGTACATGATTCTCGTGGATAAGTTGAGATGGATTTTTTTTGCACAACAATGGAAGATCGAAGAGATCATCTCTCGCTTAAAGCTTTCAATATTAAGAGCTCAAGAGCACATTAACCACAACAACCAATAATAGAAGATCATTTTAAAGAACAGATTACTAGCGAGTCTAAGCTTATATCTCCAAACTTTGTAAGGGTTTCCACATACTCTCTATACAAAAAAAACAAAAAAAAATTAGGTTCCTGAATAGATTCTTAGTAGTGATATTGAGCCTTACAGATAGTGCACAATCCCTCAAAGAAAACATTATAGCATAAGACATAGTGTTTTCACCCGAATTATTGTTTAGGTCCTCATTCTCATCCATGATACATTAAATCTTAAATGTACGCACATATATCCTATAGTTAATATTTTGGGCATGTTACTATAATGAGTGTAGTGGGGATTCTCCCCTACTAGGTGCAAAAGCACTTACCTTAAATGAGTCGGATCTAAGGGTAGAGTTCATAATGCAAGGGATTTCTTGACCTAGACTTACAACAAGCATTAACAACACATTTTTGCAATTTTATATTTTTTATCTAACTAATGAAAAACTGCAAACATAAATTAGAGAAAATTTGGGGTCTAAAATGGGCCTTATAAGAAAACATGCCAAAATAAGTTTTTGTGAGTTGGAATTCAAGAACCAATAGAATTTCAATAAAATAAGTCAACCATAATGGTTGAATTGACATATTTGTCATTAAAAAAAACTACTTTTTTTGTTCATATTTTCGACATATCTCCGTGTGTTTTTACTCAAATTTCGATCGGGAGAGCTCGTTGGATGCGGAATTTGATTCCGCATCCAACGAGTACCCACACTGCATACTTTTGATAGACCTCGCTACCTCAAAAACAAGAAATACCTGAAAAAACGTGATGATGATGTCATGATGGAATTGGGTTGCATTCATAGTAATAGTAGTACTCAAGCACGTTGGATAAGGGCTGACAATTTCTTGGCATAATTCGGTGTTATAACGAGTCAGATGTAATGATAATAATAGCTTTAAGATTGTAGGATGAGCTCCGAAACACGCAGTAAATGGCCATTTCGACAATTCCCCGAATTTATGCACACCAGGACGATCAATATGCGCTTCTGCAAACCAACCAGCTACAAACATGTCTCAAATATAAAAGTGATACATAAGTTTCTTCTTGTGATGAAACATATCTGGTACATTTGGTCGGTTATTCACAAAACTCTGTCACTTCATTGTTTGTAACAGTATTTTCAGAATATTGTCAGGATTTCCCACTACTACACCAACATAATGAGAAGTGAAGGAAGATGATAATTTCCTTTTTTTTATTACGATACACAAATTTCGAAAAACTCCAATTTCCATCAAACATGTCTATTGATTGATCAATTAGCTGCAGAGGAAAGTTCTTTCCTTTGTCAACTTGATTATTCCATATTTTAGCATTTCCATTAGACATATAGGAGAGTTATTTCCTGTGCCAACCTGACTATTCTATATTCATTGCTTTATGGCATTTGTATCTTAGATACCTTAAGTTTGACTAAGCACTCTTAATTTTGGAAATATTGAATGGGGGATTCCAAGCCACCGTCTTGGCAATACGCACTCTCCCACCAATCCAAACATTAAAACATAACCATATATATAACTTCTGTCATCCTTACGCTCCTTCCTGTCATCTTATCGACATCATTATCACCGCGAAACTATTGCAATCAATTTACCGGACAGGATGTCCACCCTATCCGACTATTGCTTCCCCAAAACCTTACATGATGCACGACGTCCACATTGGCTTTATGGTGAACTTGAATCGCTGCCGGGACTGTTCGTGCTCTGCTGGATCCAACCTCAAATGCTACAATATGGATCCGCCCTGGCATCCATCATGAAAAAGACTGTAACAATATGGATCAGTCCTGCATTCATCATTCAAATACTTTGATAAGAATAGTCCTTTCTTTAAACCTAATACTTAATCGCTTTATGTTTTGGAACAATCCTGCTGAAATTGTAGGATTGCATAATACAATTTGAATTTCGAACAATAAAACTATTTATCTCTAATAAATATAAAATAAATAAATAAAACCCTTTATCTTGAAAAATAAAATAAAAAGAAAATTAGAAAACTAAAACATTTAACCAAATTTTTTTTCCTTTCCTTTCAAAAGGTCATTTTCTTCTTGTCATTGAGAATTCAAGCTGAATCATATGGTTTGTCACATAGCATAAGTAGTATATAACTTTCCTGCATAAGTAGTATATAATTTTCCTAAACTACATGATAATTTTACATTTTAAAAGTTTAAAGCTTTAAAATTTCTAATATATATTTTGTTTTATATTTTAGTTTTAAATATGAATAGTTTTTATATTAAGATTCTAGTTAAAATATTAGTTATTAGATTTTAGTTATAACAATATTTTTTGGAATATATTATTAGAAATTTATTTTATTGTCTTATAATTTAATTTTGCCATTTTAATTATTTCATATTTTTTATAAACAAATTTATAAATACATTATTAGGTTTAAATGTTTTAAGATTTATATGTTAAGTTGTTTTTAATGAAAAAAAATGTTACATGTAAGAAAGGAAGGAATTTGGAAAAATTCTATTGTTTCTTGGAGACTATATACAAATTTTAATGTTTTTTTTGTTTATTTTTATCACTCCAAGTATAAAATATAGACTCTATTTGACAAGCAAAATTGCCCATTCCAATAGTGCATGCAAATTTTGAATGGCTTATGTATACTTTAAAATTTTCTAAAATTCAAAAGATAAGTTTTTTAAATCTATAAGTTAGATATTCCAGTGTACAATCCCTATTAGTACTCTAATTATGCTACTATGGTTTGTTAAACATAAACCATAAAAAAAAATTGATACTATTTAGTACCATTTGACCATATTTCATTACTAAATTTTAAATTATATAACATGAAATTAAATAATACTCAATTTTAAATTATATAGCATCAAATTAAATAATATCTTCTAGAAATGTATCCTTCTTATAAAGCAATAAATAAAGATGTCAAAAGATTAAATTAAGTATAAAAAGTACAAAGAAATTTTATATAATTTTCAAAATTATAACCTTGCATAAATTTTAGAAAATATTATAAGAAATAATTTGAATGATGGGTGGATTCATTCTCATTTGAAATTTGGGGTGGACTACAACCTATGATTTTTCATCTAGAGAAGATGATGAGACAAGTGTACTCTCCAAATTCATTTTATGACATTTTTCAAAATTCCAAATAAACAATTATAAAAAAAATATAAAAAATAAGTGATAGTTAAGAAATCGATAACATGAAGAATGTCTCTCACAACATGTAGCTAGGCACAGATAACTCACATTTGAACTTATTTAACTAGAAGAACATGAAAAATAAAAAAAATTCCAAAGTGTCTTCCATTCCATAACTATCTAGCCACAGATTATGTGGGTGTGTTAGTAATATATTTAGGTAAATCTAGGCCTTTATATATTAGAATTTTGGTTGGAATACCATGTGAAAATTTTCATCTATAGATGAGAATGAGACAAGTGTACTCTCCAGATTGATTTTATTGGCCTTGTTCAAATTTCATAATTAACACTTATAAAAAATTGAAAATAACTCATGTGATAACTAAACTTTGTGGTAGTGGGAAAAAAATAAAAATAAAAATAGCTCATGGTAAGTGAACTAAATGACATGGTAATGTGTAGTACATATGACAGTGGAACTCCATCTAGGAGCTGAAAGTCGAGCTAATGTGCACAAGGTTTAGTCAAACTACTTTTTACAGCTTGTAGTTGAAGCAATGTGTACTTTTTGTGACACTCGAACTTTTATTAAACTCCTCTGAACTGCTAATAAATTCATTTGAACATATATGATAACTACACTTAACTCATGTGATAGCTGCACTTAGTGGCATGGTAATTAACACATTCTTTTGGAAAAAAATATCAATGTATCAAATATATGAATGTACGCATATTCCAAACTTATTAATCTTATTAATAAAGTTGTTGCTAGTTTAATGTTTGATGATTTAATTAAAAAGTTGTGTTATTAGTTTTATTAAACTAGCATAGATCCATTTTAAACCTGGATCTATCAACCACCAAGATGGATCGAGTTTCTTGAGATGTACATTATTTTACTATTTGGATCCCTCTTGGTACTTGATAGATCCAGATTTAAAATGGATCTATGCTAGTTTATTTTTTTATATTTTATTTAAGTCTATATGTAATTTATATTTTTCATTTTTTTTAATATTTTTTATTTAAGTCGGCTAGAATAATGTGACTAACGTACTTCAGGACATGTAATTTCTCTTCTTCTTGGATGCCAAGTCTAGCCATGAGTTGATAGAACTTGTTGGTGTAACTCTGTACGGAATGGGCTTTCCATTGCCTTGGCTCCTGCAACTTCTTATACTGTTGTTCAAGATATTTGGGTGGATATAACTCCTTTCACACATATTCAACAAATTTTACCCATTTGTCTATGGGGTCACCTTGTTTTTCCATTTTTGTTGATAAATTTTCCCACCAGCAGTGTACATAGGTTAACATCTTCAAGGATGTAATAGTGATCTTTTCCGATTCAGAGAGTTGATTCATGGAGTCTTATGATTCTAGTTGTTGTACTCAATTATCGACGGATTTTGCGTTAATATTTCCTTCAAGATTTGGTATTTCTAGATTCATTTGCACTTTGAAAAGGTTGATTTTATTGGAGTGAGGTCGCGTTCAGGATTCTTCAGAATTTGTAGAGAATCGCATCAGAATCTCACTGAATTGGGTGAACATTTCAGTTTGCTTGTGAGGGAGTGATTTTTCTATGTGTTGCTCTGTCTCGTCAGTTGCATGTCTATTGTCTCCTTCTTTGGCCATCTTTTCTAAAGTCAAAGGAAGTTTATTATTGTGTTGCTGAGTTTGCGAGCGTGTTTGAACATGTATAATCTCTGATACCAATGATCTAGGTCATGCCCAGGTACACGTTGGGGACAACAATTGATCAAATGAGTCGAGCAATGTTATGACGGAAGCATAGAAAAAGAACAAGTAAAGCAGGAAACATGTGATATCAACAGAAAGTATGCGCATAGACAATATGCAAGAATTTGAACCAATTCTATTATTACTTCTTCTCTCTAAATGTTGGTTGTTTATTACAATAATATACATGTTTATATAGAATGTTGAGGTGCTTTGGTGACTACCCATTATGTTTAGTTACAAGAAGTTATAATGGTTCAGAATTTCAATCGTCATAGAAAACTCAAAGACATAGATATTCTAGCGATGTTCGATAGTCATCGGTGACGATAGGGCATGCCAAGATGTTGTATCTCAAGAATAATACCTATTGAACTCTATTCTGTTGAGGTTCGGACTTGTCGATGACGATGTTGAACCTATCTAGGTAGTCAAAATTCGACAACATGCCAACTATTGGTTGGATCATTCCTCCTCCCTTAAGAAATAATGGTCTCCATTGTGTATTCGTTCAGGTGAAGAAACTTGTTGGCTACTTCAGTAGTAGAGTATCATTTTCCTTGCGCGGGGAATTGTCCATGTTTAGCCACTTAAAACAAGGAAATGGATTTTGTCCTTGTATGGTGTATGTGTCATCCCACAATGGTGTCGCAAAGAAGTAGTTCCTGAACATCTGGATGATTATCCTTGGGATTTGGTGTATGCAAGTTGTTCCTTTTCAACAATGGTGGATGGTATGGTCGAAGTAGATCTACATTGAACACTGGATATAGGACAAGGCATGTAGGAATTTCTAGTTGAAAATCATTTTCTCAAATCTATTTAAGGATACTTTATGGACCATATTACAAAGGTTTAAAATTTTGGTATGGACCAGTGAAGCACTCCTTCTTTAGATGTAACCAGACATAATCCCCAATTTGGAATGAATGAGGAATATGATGCTTATCGTGTTGGGCCTTAGCTTTTTCATTAGCTCTTTTCCACATTTCCTATGCTTGTTTTTGGATGTTGTACATTTGATGTCTGAAATTTAATTCTTTCTCGACTTCTCATCCTTCAGAGTAAGTTTCATTCCAATCTGTCGAGGAACTAGTCAAGTCGATAGGGTCTGAGTGTTGAAATCAGTAATAGTTCTCAAATGGACTCTTTCCCATAGAAATTTGTTGAGAATGATTTTTTTTATGTTTTATGTATGGAAGGTTGGAATCCCATGTTCGATGATGCTTGTTTTACATGCGAAGCAGTTGTACTACCAAGAAATTTTCAACTTATGTATGTTCGTGTGTCTGCATATGGAAAGATATCGATAAAGAAAGTCTCGTGTCCAGCTATTTCCAAAGAGTTTTTGAAAAAGTGCTGACAAATCTAGCATCTCTGTCAGAAATAATGGTCATTAGGAGGCCATAATGTTTCCACACATGTTCGAAGAAGAGCTGAGCAATCTGTTGTGTTGGCATAGTCTTCTTGCATGGTATAAGTATAGCCATCTTCAAAAATATGTCGGATATTACTAATATCGCATCATGCTGATGTTTTGTAGTGGGATATCCCATCAAGTAGTCCATAGAAATAGATTCGCATGGTCGACTAGGTACTAGTAAGGGTGTGTACAGTCCTTATCATTGATTCAGTGGTTTAGAAATGTCACAAGCTATGCATGATGAAACGTAATTGGTGACATCATATTTAAATGAAGGCCAATAAAAATAATTTTGGAGAATAACAAGTGTTTTTTTGACTCCAAAATGTCCTTTAGTCTTGTTGCAGTGCATGTCCCAAATTAGCTTCTTGTAGTGCTCACTGGTCGGTACACAAAGTTTTTCAAGCTTATATAGAAAGGTGTCCTTCAGGAAGTAGTTGGTAGTAGACAATGTGTTGGTCTTAAGTTGTTGATAAATTGCGGAGAAGTCATAATCTACCAAATACAATTATGTCCAAGTAGTGGTGGTGTAACCCCACATACTCATCAATGTAGATAGTAGAGTAATGGGTGGTCGACTGAGACGATCAGTTGTAGCATTGGATTTTCCTTTCCAATATTTAATTACCAACTAAAATTATTGCAGGTAATTAATCTACTTGAGTTATCGAGTTGTTTGTAGTTCCATTTGGGATGGAGTGAAATGCAAAGGTTTATGGTCAGTGAGTATGACTTTTTCCTTGCCAAGAATGTAGTGTCTCCATTGCTTAATATCTTGCACAATGGCATACAATTATTTTTCATACGTTGAATACCTTCTAACAATGTCATTGAAAGTTTTAGAATGAAACGCGAATGGGTGACCTAACTGAGTGATCACTGTGGTGAGAGCAGAGTCCGATGCGTCTATCTCAATCTCAAAGGATTGATTCAAATCAAGTAACACAATTACTAGTGCAGTACAAACTTTGTTTTTTAGTTGTTCAAAATCTTGTTATTGTGTTGGTGTCCATTTGAAGACAATTTTCCCATTTCCTTTAGTCAATTGATTCAGAGGCCATGCAATATGGCTGAAGATAAGTATCAACCGTCAATATAAATTAACCAAACCAAGAAAAATTCTTAGTTCATGAATGTTTTGAGCAAGGCGCCATTCTTTGAGGATCTGTACTTTTTTTGGGTCGACACGAATGTATGCAGATTCAATTAAATACCCTGAATATCTGATGTTGGTCATCACAAATGAGCATTTGTACATGTTCAGATACAATCAATGTTGTCGTAGAGTGTCGAATACTTCTCAAATCTCTCTGACATGTTCTTCCCATGATCGATTGAAAATAAAATAGCGTTGAGATAGAAAATGACACACTTTCCAATGAAAGGTCATAGAAGTTCATCCATATAACTAATGAAGGTTGTAGGTGCATTTGTTAAGCCGAAAGGAATGACTAACCATTCAAACAATCTTTCATTAGTCTTGAAATCCATTTTCCATACATCGGTGGACTAGATCAGAATTTGATGATATCCCAACTTGAGGTCGAGCTTCGTAAAGAACTTACCACCTTTCAGATAGTCATTGAGTTTGTTTATCCTTGAAAGAGGGTATTTGTTCTTTACTAAAAAAAATTGAGATCTCGATAGTTAATGCACATGCACCAAGTTCTGTCTTTATTTGGAACTAGGATGACTGGAATTCCACAAGGAGAAGAGTTGGGGCGGAAGTGACCTTTGTTGAATAAATATTGTATTTTTCTATGAATCTCTTCATTCTCAAGAATGGATCTTCTGTAAACAAATATGTTAGTTAATGAATAACTAGGAACAAGTTCAATGGAATTTTTTACCTAACAGTGCATAGGTACTTCCTTCAGCTCTTGAAATATGTTTTAGTATTCCTCAAGAATGTGGTCGATCTGTTGTTGTTGTCGAGAGTTGCACTGGTCATTGAGTTGACTTGTTTTTGCAGTATTCCGGGAATGCTGAGGCTTTATCATAATTTATGAAAACTTCTGAATGTGATTTATAATATTCCTTATTTGTTTGGTAGTTATCATAGAAACTGTTGATGTGGGTTATCTCTCTCGTATGTCATGCCATTGATTTTGAATTTTGACAATCACCTTGTGAAGTTGACTAATATGTACCATGTTGATCCCATAGGTAAGGTTTCCCAAAAAAGGCATAAAATACATAAATTTGTGCCATGTCATAGAGTACTTCATCTTTTAAAGGTTTGATAAAGTAGGTGAGTATGCATTGGGTGCATGTGATTCTTAGTTCATGTCCATCCTTCATCAAGCCGATATTATAAGGATGAGGATGTGGAGAAGTGGGAAGACCTAATTTCTTCATAAGATCTTCAGAAACGAAGTTCTTCTAGCTACCATTATCGATAATCTGATGTAATGGATTTTTCTGAACCCATATCCGTGAGTGGAACATGCATTCTCGTTCTTCCTCATTAACGATAGTCGAAGCTGTCGAAGTGTTCAAAGTTGAATCCAATATGGTTGATGAATATGGGTCAGACTCTACCAAGGTTATGTCGGACAAGTTGGGTGTCGCTAATTTTTTCAAAAATGTCTTCCGAGCTTTGCATTCTCACGTATCATGCCATGCTGAATTGTGATAGTCACACCATTTCCAGGTAGGAGCTTGTTTGCTACGATACTTGTTGTCTTTCTCAAAGTTATTCTTATGCTGATCAGGATTTGGAAGAGTTAGCTGAGAAGGGTATTTAAACTTGTTAGAGTCTGCTGGTGACTTCTTGTTGGATGTTCAACCTGTTTGCTTGTTCATGAAACATGCTTTTCCTTTCTATTTAGCTTCAATATTGTTGGAGTATTGAAATGAATTCACAAGCATACTGATTGTCAAAAAATCCATCTATTGCTGAATGTACGAGGATAATCCACTGACATACTTCAGGAAAAGCAATTCCTCTTCTTCTTAGATGCCAAATCTAGCCATGAGTTAATAGAACTCATCGGTGTAACTCTGTACAGACCGGTCTTTCCATTTCCTTAGCAGCTACCACTTCTTATACTGTTGTTCAAGATACTTGGGTGGGTAGAAATCCTTTCGAACATGCTCGATAAATTTTACTCATGTGTCTATGAGGTCGCCTTCTTTTTCCATTTTTGTCGATACATTTTCCCACCTACAGTGTACAGAGGCTGACATATTCAAGGATGCAATGGTGAATTTTTCTGCTTTAGAGAGTTGATTCACGGGTTAATATGATTCTAGTTGTTGTACCCAATTATCGAAAATTTTTGCGTCAATCTTTCCTTCAAGATTCGGTATGTATAGATTCATTTGCACCTTGAAGGAGACGATTTTATTGGAGTGAGGTCACGTCGAAGATTCTCCAGAATTCATAGTGAATCGCATAATAATCTCACTGAATTGTACGAACATTGAGGTCTATTGGTGAGCCAGTGCTTTTTCTATGAGTTGCTTTGTCTCGTCAATTGCGTGTATATTGTCTACTTCATTCACCATATTTTCTAAAGTCGAAGGAAGTGTCTTCTTGTGTTGCTTATTTTGCGAGCATGTTGGAACATGCATAAGTTAGATAACTTCGATGGAAGTGTTGATGTATCTTAGGCTCTGAACAAGGTCAAGCTCTGATAACAATGATCTAGGTCATGCTCAGTTGCACACTAGGGACAAGAGTTGACTGAATGAGTCGAGCACTGTTATGGCGGACGCATAGAAAAATAACAAGTAAAGGAGGAAACACATGACATCAAAAAAATGTATGCGCATCAATAATATGCAAGAATTCGAACCAATTATATTATTACTTCTTCTCTGTGAAGGTTGGTTGTTTGTTACAATAATGTACATGTTTATATAGAATTCTGAGATGAATCGATGAATACCCCTTACATTTAGTTACAAGAAGTTATAATGGCTCGAAATTTCAACCGTCGTACATGACTGGAAGAGAGAGATATTTTGTCGATGTTCGACAGCCATTGGTGCCGACAAGGAATGACAAGATGTTATATGTGAAGCATAAAACCTGTCAAGGTTTGTCAAGTTCGATTATGTTAAGGTTCAGACTTGTCGAAGCTGACGTTGAACCTATTGAAGCAGTCGAATTTGTCAAAGTGTTAGACTTTGTCAAAGTTCAACAACATGCCAAGTACTGGTTTGATCAGTCAGCCAATGTGGTTAAAGGCATGGTGTTGAATGGCGTGAAGTGACTGTTTTAAAAGGAAGCTCATGTCCAATTTTGTGGAGGAGGGAAATCTTGGATGGAATGCCCTTGTCAGTGGCTCTTTTCATGTGTGTCTAGGGTGGATCAAATTGGTTGTTGTGAGTTTATAGGAGGAGAAACAGACACCCACATAGGGTGTGTCATTATTGATTTTTGGGAACTTGAAGAGGTCTAAGTGTGGATTAAAGAGCAATCTCTATTAACAGGTGACAAGAGATGTTTCTGAGCAAATTTGTGAGCCCCCTTGAGAGGATTTGTGTTAAGGTTCTAGTGAGAGGTTAGGAGAGTCGTCGATGAATTTGTGTGAAGCTGTTCAAACTACCAATCAAGTTGTAAAGGAGCATGCATGTTGGTAGTAAGACTCCATTCTTATTACTATCATCGATGCTTGAACAAGGAAGATCACCATGTGAAGGGGCCCATGTCCATAGATAATTTTAGTGTCTATATATATCACTTGGGCTATATTAAGAGGGTTACAAAAATTTAGTTGTCTATTTTCTTATATGGAAAGGTTTCTTTCACCTAAAATATATTCACCCAATATTTATTAGCAAAAAAATAAATCCAAAACAAATAGCATGATGTATATTAATGAGAAAAATTTAAAAAAATAAAAAATTTCCCTAGAAAAATCTCCCTCCAATATATTTTTCGCCCCCAATTTCTAGACAAAATGTAGTGAAATTACTCTTCCACCTGCAATTTTCACTAATAGAGGCCCCCAAGTGTTATTTCACCCTTCATTTTACTTTTAATTTAGGAATATGTTTGCATTTTCTTTTATTATTAGTCAATTTCATGTGATACCTTCTTTCATCCATTGATTTTCAGTATTGGAGGGAAAATTAGGGGCTGTTTTTTCTATATACATGCTACGGTGGTTCATGGTTCACCCACATCGGATTGTGCTTGCAGGGTGAAGGTTCTTGACGATGCGATTCCACTTTTCATTCTTAGTTTTGCCGAGAAATTAATCTCCACATAACATTTCCATTGTCAAAAGCTCAAGTCTTGAAGGGGCATGTTCGACATGCAATTTATGAGAGAATACAAACTCACATCATGATTTTCATCCAATAATTAACATGCTATGCTTTTTAAAAAACTTTTATGCTTTTTATCCACAATTACAACATATTATTCTATTGTAAATTTACCTTTTATCATTCTTTTTATCATGGGTGCTTTCTGAGGCCTATTGAATTCTAGGGCACTCTTGATTCTTAGGGAACATTCGACGTTGTTAGAGTTTTATTCTATCCTAGGAGTATTGGTTCTATGAAACTATTATAGATATCATGAGATATGATATATTTTGTGCATTGTCATGTTTAAACTATCAAATGACATTTATGTCTTGTTAGTGGGTGTTAATCTTAATAAAAGCACATTTTAAACAACTAGGTCAAATTTAGTTTGAGTAAATAAAACCCATGTGGCATCTCTCCACTTGCTCTGCAATTATTATTAGATCTAAGGAATTAATGAGAGTGTATATGTTCATATTTTATGTTTGTTATTGTTTATGTTTGGGATGTTTGCAATATGAATAAATGCACATTGATTATAATGGCAAGCATATAGTGGAATGGCCATTAATTTGGATGTCTTCTTGTAGAGTTGTCCAAAGTGTACTAGTATATTATTTTATCAGTATTCAGAAGTTTATGATCGGTAGATTTTTTTATTCGTATTGCAAAGTTCATCAATTTTATTTGTGACCTAAGTTTGTTGGGGTCGGTACTTGTTTTATGATAAGTTTGTTTTTTTCTAAGGGTCATTTAAAAGTAAAAAAAATTTTCGTGATTTGTTTGGATGTGTAATTTCTATCATCATCCAAAAATGGATCTAGTTATCTTTGATACATATGTTATTTGGTTGGAACATCATACTTCATCTCTATCATGATTGTATATAATATGTAGAGGAAATATTTGACCTAAGATGTAGGCATTGTGCTATTTGATATCTAGTCTTTTGCATTGAATGCGGGTGATAAAACAATTTTACCACATTTTGCATGCTTTCAAAATTTTTAAGGACATGGATATAAACACCTCCTCAATTTATCTAAAAAAAGTAGTTTTTAAAAGTGTAGTTCAATTATATGTGTGATGATGAATTAATGTTCTTTCTATTCTTGTTAGTATATGTTTTATTTCTAATAAACATTGCAAATTTCTAACTAATTATAAAAAAATCAAATCAAATGACATAATTTATATTTTGATTGTTAACAAAAGAAAGGAAAAAGTGGAATTTTTATCTATAAAAAGGTAAGCAGGTTATTTTTTCTTAAAGGGTAGCTTAAAAATGACATATTTTTAAAATAAGCTATCTTGGAATTCATACACTATATTAAGGTTTTCGGTCTCGATAATGCTGGAAAGGGGATCAGATGCATAAGGTGAGACAAATAGGAAATTAACAAGTAGAAGAGTCAACTGCGCGGAAGAAGATATTGAGAAGTGTGGTTGATTTGGTCACATTAATTAGAAGATTTGGTCCGAAGTAGTTAGAGACTTGACCCATGTGGACCATTTTGTAACGGCTTAATCTTATAAATAGAATGAGGAGTAGATTCAATAGATAGATCGATTGCAATAGATAATGAGTAGTATGATTGATTGAATGTAATTTTCTAGTATACGATCGATTGACTACGATTGATTGTGTCTTTGGTCTGAGTCTATTCGAACAAGGGATGTTTGATGATATTTTAAGCTAATATAAGAAGAATGTTGATGATGGAATTCCTTTCTCTTTCTGTGTGTCTGTTGAAACTGTAATGGTGTGATCTATGGTTTCTCATGTTCGAATGATGTGAAGTCTTACTATATCTATTGGGTTCATATATGTCGGTTTATTTTTTATCTGAGTTATGTTGTTGTGATAACTGAATTTACTGTGAATTATGATAAGTGAATCTCATGAATGATGTTTGCCAACTTTTGGATCTTTGAGTAATACTTTAGATAGAATAATACATAGTGTGCAATTCCTCTTCCTTCTATAGAGACGTGGTTCCTCCATCCTTTCCTCAGACATCTCGGGTGAGACTAGTATATGCTATTCTATTATATGCTCTGTCAAAAGCATATGCATGACATTCGAATATGATATTCTAGTTGGTGGGCCTCTCCTCATTCATAAATTTTTTCATTTCAGGGTTTATGAGTTGATGGATTCGAGCTCCAGTATATGCTGTTCTATTACACTACTTTATTAATTTGCAGAATCAAAAGCTCATCCTTCCTAGCAAAAGATTCACCAATACATTACAAGATTCTATAATTTGATGAACTATTTTCCAATACTTTACGATATTTTATAATTCAGTGAAATATTCACCAATATTTTACAATATCTTATACTTTAGTGAAATATTTGCCAAGATTATAAAATATTCTATAATAGAATGAAAGATTAGGCAAAAAACTATATATAAATATTATATTATTGATAAAATAGCGTTTAATGTTTGGTATATATTAGGGAGATTCGCCCATTTATTATACATATAGATTTAGGGATTTTTCTTAAAATTATCCCTACCAATGTCCTCTGCATTTTCATTTCAAGAGGAATATCTATCTACTGCCTGAGCCTGCGCTACATCAAGTCGATCCCACTATAGCTGCTATTGCAAGGACATGATTAGCAGCGTGAGAACTACTATGTATTGAACAAGACCAGGTAAGAGGAGTGATGACTCAGGATGAGACATAGTGTCAACCCCTGATCTATGTGCTTCTCCCCACAAATCAAGTTTCCATGTGAAGGAGATTGTCACCTGAGGTTGGAATGATATTGGCTTCCAAAAAAACATTTTGTGGGAAATTCAACGTAGAAATTAGATAAGTTGTGGAAATTGAGCTGGGTGTATAGAAGAGCCACCATCATATGGAAGTAAACCATTGAGCCACTGATTGAGTAACCATTGTGTTTGAGCAATTGCATCCCATGAGAAAGAAGGATTTGGAACGAATCTATTGAAGCCAAGTGAAGCCACACTCTAGTTATGAAGATAAGTCTCTTTCTTGGAAGCTACACACTCTATGTATGAGGAGTTTGTTGTTGAGTGAGAGCTATCGTATGAGCAACAAAGATGAAAAATATTGTTATTCTTCGTTAAGAAGGAACCACGTGAAGGAAACCTAGTCGTTTCACTGATATTTGTTGTTGAGAAGGATTTGTTCAAATAAAAGCGTTGATAACTAGAGATTAATTTTTTTCATCCTAAAAAGAACCCATATTGACTACTAATGTTGTTATTTTTAAAGATCAATTCATTTCCATAGATCGAGGAGCTATGCTAGAAAGATGATTGACAAGTAAGAGTCGACCAATAGCGTGAAAGATGTAAAGGTTGTATGAAGGGAATCCCACTTTTTTAGGAGTGGATTGACTCCAAGAAGGTCTGTCTGAAGAACATACATTGTTTTCAGAGTGGAAGTTAGTAGTAAAAACATCTAACTCCTATTCCCACTGTAGCCAATGAAGAGGGAAGAGTTGTGTTGTGAAGGTAATTCTTCTTTCATATATGGAAAACTTCATGAGAATTGTTTGTGAACCTCACTATGATGAAGAAATTCTAACTGAGTTTGAATAGATTGCAATCAAGAATGAAATGAAATTGATTCTTAAAATGATGAATGATGAAGAAGATTTAATATCTAGAAAATGTAATGGTGATGTCAATGCTATAATTATTGTTCAATAAATGAAATTTAAGATTTCATCTATAAGCATCCATGATAATACTGAAAATGAAGAGTTTTATGAATTTAATGAAAAATTGGAAGCAATATTGAATTCTCTCGAAGAATCCAAAGAGATTAAAATGGACGAGTTCCTTAAAGTTGGAATCCATGTTGATGTTGTAAGTGACGAAGGTGATGAAGGGGACAATGACTCATTGTAACCTTGAAGGAAAAATTGTTGAAGGTGAAACCTCTAATGAGATGAAGAAGCTACCCAACAGTAGAGGAAAAGAAAAGAGCATAGACAATGCATATAATATGCATTTTGAATTTACAGCTCATGATGTGAATGGAAAATCTGAGGAAAGTCCATGGGAGCTTAATAATGGAAGCAACAAAGCTGATCATGTTATACTCACAATGATGAGAATCAAGCCAAAGGTCAAACTGAAGTGGATAAGAAGGAGGATTGAAGAGTACAAGGTTTGGAGCGCTAAGAAAAATAAATTTAAATTGCAAAGTATTTTGCTAATTTATAACCTAGGTTGAGACTGAGTCTAGTAGGCATGTTAAGTATGGTTATTATAGAAAATATATTGCTCTGTTAAGGGAGGATGTTGGAATAATTCCTAAATCATAGGCATTGTATTAGATATTGGATTCTTTTGTATCCTCTCAAGATAGATGAGTGGTGTGTGATCCATAGTTTTAGGATCTGAGGTTTGGTTTGTTAAGAATTTTTTCTTTCATATATATAAGCATTTTTCATGAAATAGATAGATTGGTTATTACCATATATGTGTGTTTGTGCAAACCTTTTTGATCTGCACCTCCTCCTCCTTTGGCATTTCTAAATGTTTGATGTTGTTTCTCATTTGCATCATTACTAGTTCATGAGTGGGTTACACCTACCACATAGAATATAAGTGACACACTGAAAACCATTTAATTAAGTTTTTGTGCACATAAGAGCAACATTCAACACACTAACCAAAGAGAGATGTAATATGCCCTATTTCCTCATTACTATTTTGGGAAAAGGGGTATAAATTTTTCTTTTGTCTTTTAGCAAAACACAATTAAATGTTATAATGAATTAGTTTTAATAGTAAGATTAATTATGTTATCCTAAAATAATAGTTAGTTGATCTTTTTTTATGTAAAAGGACTTACCTTATTGATAGCCATCCATTACATACAACTAGAATACTACATTTGTTCTTTTCGAATATGTTTATAAAGTAATCACTAACTTTTGGTTCTAAGCTTCAACCACTTGATTATATTAAAACAATTTAGAAGGAGTTGCTGGTCAATTGTTAAGTATCATACATTGATGATAGTACTATACTATTATTCTAGATTGTCTTGACACATAAACAACCACATACTTCTTGTGTGTAACATTTATATTTAGATATGAGGGCTATAAATTTACTAGTACTAACACATATCTTTCAATTTTATATTCCATCCAGTGTATACAAATGATTTACCCTATATAAGGTGTATATTCTATTAGAAAAACAAAACCATAAATAGCTCGAAACAAAATGAAAAATAAAACATATAAGGAACATATACAAGAGGGACACCCATATACATGGATCACCCAAAAATGGGCTATGCGCACAAAAAAATTGCTAGCCTCTTTTATTATTTTATCCAACAAAGGAAGGAATACAATCTACAACATATCCACTCCGACTTTTCTTTAGACTCTAACAACATCCCTCGTAAATTTAACTCTGCACTAGTAGCTAAACAACAAAGGAAAACCCTCTAATTACCTTTTATTGATTCCTTATTAGCCATAAATGACCACTAATTAACACTTGAGAACTCCATAATTTACCCTAGAGGGCCCATAATTACCACTAGTTGATCACTAATTACCCTAAATTAACCTATAATCAAATCCTAATTAGTCCCATAATTGACCCCTAATCATCAACCATTAACCCCTACAGACCACTATTTACCCTTAAATACCACTATTTACCCTTAAATGGCACCACTAATTACACTCAATAACCTCTAATTAGGACTAATTAACCCTTAAATTCCCTTACTTACCCATAATGGTTGTTGATTACCCTATAATAGACCCCTTGTAAACACAATTGAATTGCAATTGCCGCATTATTAACTCCTCATTATCATTATTTACCTCTTAATTACCCCTAAATTGGCAGTAATTAACCCCTGATTATTAATGATTGACCTTTAAATCCATGTTTTTCCCTGAACCATTATCTCTACCACTGGATTTAGATCGTCAATCCATATTTTTACATACTACATAATTTAGATATTAATTCCTTCATTTAGACCTTAATACCCATTCTTACTATAAACATTGAAATTATACCCATACACAACTAAATAAAATGATTCCCTCTATAAGGTATGTATGATGGGGTGAGGCTTGTACACAACTCATGATCCATAAACGAAACAAATAGGGCTAAGATTTATGTCTATGACCCATTAGTTCTTAACACCCAGCATTAGTTGACTAAACATCAAAATGGTGTCCTTATATTAGTTTTATGCAAAAACACTCATGTAGGTTCTATGCCGTGGTTAAAAACCATACTTATTATGCATGACACTTAAAATCAAGATTTATTAATTAATTCCCTCCTTTTGGCCACACATGGCAATTACATGACCTTATAGCCCATTTTTCATGGGCTAAACTTTCTAAGGGTTTCCACATACCTTTTTTTATAAAAAAAAGGTTGCTTCGTATTTTTTAAGTAGTGATATTGAGCCTTACACCTAGTGCACAATCCCTTAAAGAAAACATTACGACATAAGGCATAGTGTTTTCACCCAAATCATTGTTTAGGTCATCATTCCCATCCATGATAGATTACTACTTAAATGTAGGCACATATCCCTTGCAGTTAATGTTTTGGGCATGTTACTATAATGAGATTTATAATACAAGCAAGGGATGTTTTCAATGTTTGAGCCACGATCCAACGACCCAATGTATAACGCAGTTTATAATACGAGGGATGCTTTCAATGTTTGAGCTATAATCCAACGTTGAAATCTAGTGCCTTACATTATAACCCTTGTCCATAGAATTGATGAGCTATTAGGAAGGGCTTAGGCCACAACATATGCTTTATAAAGAAAATCTTTGTCATGTAAACATGAGATGATGGACATTTTGATATTTGTAACTACATTAAGAATGGTTCTTATAGTTTGAGACATGATTTAAGATGAATAGACAAAATCTTATTCCATAACATTTTCCTTTGGGCTTAACCTTCGCTTAACCTTTATTGGCATTCCCTTAACTTCCTTTGACATTGTTAATGACACTTCTTTACATCAATTAAGTAAATAGCTTATGTATTACATAGTCTTTGGACTTTTTTTATTAGAATAAAATGATTTTATATATTTTCATGTAAAACTAATAAAAGCCTTTCAAAAAAAATTTATAACCATAAAATAAATAATATACCTTTCTAACTATTAAATTATATTACTATATTTAATTTACCATATATACTTTGTAATTACTTAGTAATAAAATAATTTAAGAAATAATAAAGTAATTATACTTAGAGTAGTTATATTCTCACAATTTAATATGGGAGATGTACTAAAAATAAAAATAAAAATAAAAATAAAAATAAAAATAAAAAGTAACTATTTATTTCATGTAAGTTCATAAAATATAAACAAAAATCTAATAAAAAAAATTAAAAAAAATTCTATATCATATGATAAAATAAAAATATAAAACCAAATATAACTTCTAAATGCTTGATCGATAGACATGGATGTTTGACAGACAGGCCTGCTAGTAACTAATACACTCTCACAACATAAGAGGTGTACATTTATATTATATCTTTTAACCAGAACTATGTATGACTTGGAGCACAAACTAGCCAGGAATAGCCATGTAGGCCATAACATTAACATGATTCTCGTAGATGATTTGAGATCATCTGTCGCTTAAAACTTTCAATATTAAGAGCACGAGAGCTCATTAATCACAGCAACCAATAATGGAAGATCATTTTAAAGAACAGATTACTTGGCAGTCAGCTAAGCCGATATCTGCAAAGTCCCTTCACAGCAGAACTGCGAAGGCCGCCGTCACAGCAGAAGCAGTATTATTGAATCCCCAGGGCCCACGACATTCTTCAACGGTTCTCTGAACCTTTTATCGATGCGATCGGCCGCCAGCATTCCTGAGTCCTGATCTTGAAGTTCAAGAAAGAAAGTGGAGTGAGCTGAATTTTAGATTAGTTGTATTTTTGTTGGTTAAATTTGCCATGCTAAAATTACAATTTGGGTTGCCAAACAAATTGTAATTTTGATTGCTAAAATGAATTGCAATTTTAGTCAAAATGTTAACCAGGAAAATGGTAAAAAAAGTATAGAGTTTAGCTCACTCCTCAATAAAGCTGTGCAAACTTATGACAGCATTCTCCAGCCTACCGTACATAGTGATAACTAAGTAATGATAATAACTTGGTTGGCTCTCGATTTAAATCATTACATAGTGGGACAGAGAAATTCTATCTTTTTGCGTGTGCAGAAGGATGGAAATTGTGTATTATAACTTATGTGGTCCATACGTCACTCAAACTGTTCGTATTCGTCGGAACATGCGGAATTCAGCATGAGAATAGGAAGTGTTCAAATGACAATCTTACCATTTGATAGTCACGATCCGGAATTGCTGAAATGAGAGAGTTATTAGAGTTGTTGAAATTGCACCTTTTAGGTCGAATTCTGATCGATGCACAATGGAATAAAAACTTTTTAATCATTTTAAAAATAGTGGTATTTCTCCGCACATTTCTGTATAAAATGTTAGTTGTTTAATAGTCTTGGAATCCTACTTAAAAAATACTCAAATAACAATCTCCACTTGGGATAACCATTTACAGGCCGGATTCTGTCTTAAAAAAACAAGTCCCAATTCAACAAATCAAGAGAAAGATGACACATGGAGCATATGTACGAAAAGTTCGTAGCAATAGCAATGAAAGTATCGAAATTATTGGATAGATTGGGTTGAATAAGAGAGGGAACTTTGAAAACTTTTGTATGATGGAATTGGGTTGCATTCACAGTAATAGCAGTACTCAAGAACGTTGGATAAGGGCTGACAATTTCTTGGCACAATTCCGCGATAATATTATAGCTTTAAGACGCCAGGATGGGCTCAGAAGGGCGCAGTAAAGGGCCATTTTGACGATCATTATCGGCTTCTGCGAACCAACCAGGTACAGAAATGTCTCAAATATTAAAGTGATACATAAGTTTCTTTTGGTAATGAAACATATCTGATACATTTGCTCGGTTATTCACAAAAGTCTGTCACTTCATTATTTGTAAGTCTGTCACTTCATTGTTTGTAACAGTATTTTCAGAGTATTGTCAGGATTTCCCACTAGTACACCAACACAATGAGAAACATAATGAGAAGTGAAGGAAGATGATAATTTCCTCTTTATTTATTGTGATACACAGATTTCGAAAAACTCCAATTTTCATCAAACATGTCTATATTGATTGATAAATTAGCTCCATTCGGATGTTCTTTCGTTTGTCAGCCTGACTATTCCATATTCTTTGGTTTCTAGCATTTGCATTAGTGACAGAGTAGAGTTATTTCCTGTGCCAACCTGACTATTCTGGCATTTGCATCTTAGATACCTTAATGTGTAGGTTTTCTACCAGGCTCCATTGAAAAACCAAGGCGTTTCAGTGTAAATAACATAATTTTATTTTACTTCTCAGAAGAAACACGGCGTTAAATTCACGACTACGTCATTTTAACCCTAATGAAATTGTATTGCCATTATAATAAATGACCACTTTAAAACCTAATGAAATTAGGTAATCGCCATTTTAATAAATGATCATGTAGAAGTTGTTACCGGGAAAGGCAATTCAAAGCTTTGGTTGATATAGTTATCAATCACTCAACTATGATGACTATGATGCAAGTGCTTGAAAGATTTGCAAATTAGTAGAAGCTATTGATCACCTCTCATGACGCATTGGTGTATCCGTATGGTTATTGGTTGTCCATCCAATATAATATCTCATGCCTCATTGGCATATGAGGCAACTTTACATATTAATATCGTTAACGGAACTAAGTTGGTTAAACTTGGTCTGCTTAGTCACAAAATTTTTTAGGTAGACTTCTACTTCTTCTTTTCTAGTAGGGTAAAACTTATTTATCTAACTTCAACTACACAAGTCTACCAAAATATTTCTATAACAACTAAATTTGGTCGGACTTTTCCACCCTACTCCTTTTACCTCAGGTTTTAATTCAACCAATTGACTTCCGTTTACTTGGACTAACTTACTCCACAAGTTTACTTCTAAAGTTTTACTTGACTTAACCACTTTTAGTGGAATTTCATAAAGGATGTTTCTTAGTCTAAAGACTTAACTTAAAGAAAAACTGGACACAACAACAATTAGACATAATCATATAACAAAACATTAAGTAGACTTGTGCCTACCACTCTGTGTAAAACCTCAACCTTTTACTCTGTGAAATGTTTAGGGATTCTTTGATCTTTGACTCAAACTAAATGTAAACAACATTTACTCAAGTAATTTTGCAGAGAATGTACAACTAAATAAACATGTATTCAACAATAAACTATTTGATCCATATGTATTTGATCTACATGTTTACTTTGAAAGTTTTCGAGGGTTAACTTGAAGAAAAACTTTAACATAATTGTTAACACCTTCTATGCTAACAATTGAGGGAAGATAATACCAAGAAATGATAAGGGATAAATTAAAAATTGGTGAAATATGACCAAAAGATACACATTTAAACATTGACAAAAGGTTAATATTAAGGAGTTAAATCAAAATATGCACATTGGTTATTTTATTGCAGCATTGAATGATGTAGATTTGTGATTCTAAAGATCCACGGTAGTGAAATAACTTGCGAGGAAAAGTTGCATGAGAGCAAAGATTTTGACAGAGAGTGGAATGAGTTAATGAGTTGACAAGATCGATGGTCAAGAGATAACAGGGATTAAATCTATGGCCATAAGTTAATCCGTGGTATAAAGATGCAACGTTAAATGAGGATAAAGGTTGGCCAATTGCGTAGAAGGGGTTTAATCTGATAGTTCAGATGAGAGGTGTAATCTCATCAACGGCTATAATCTAATTCGGAGCCTGAACCTGTGAGACAGTTAAAACAGATGAGTGGTAGCGGAATTCAAATTGCTTTTCACGTGGCATTCTTTAGTGAGTTCTGCTGGGAAAAGTGGTAAAGTAAAAACATCATATTGGAAGCTCTGAAACCGTTATCCATCATATAAAAGTGAGTTGACCAAGGTAAAGTTATTTTTTGTTTGCACGTTGCGGGTGAATAGAAGCAGCGATAGTGCACCATCTTTTCCAAAAGTCAATTCATTTGCATCTTTCAGCTACCCGGTAAGCCTAAACTTTGAGATTCTTGTTGAAGACTTGTTTCCACTGTTTATTATGGAAAAAGATCAGAGTTTAGGGGTATTATGTAGGGTTTTAGATGAAAGAAAAAAAATAGTTATTGATAGGTAAATGAATGTTTTTGACCCAATTCTATCGATATGTAGTGTTTCTGTTTGAAAGGAATGCCAATGGCAGTATAGGTTACAGGGAAATAATGTCCTAAATGTCTGTAATTATTTCCTATATTACTTTGCTATCGAACAAACCCTACCTTTCCCAGAGTTCATCAACTCATGTGCAAACAATTATTCATCTTCTGAAAGAGTTTTTATGAGTCGTACAACTTCGAAAATTCTCTGCAGAGTTGATGCGAAATCTATTCGCGAAATGTTAAGTTTGGTTGATAATTTTCCCATAAGCCCTCAGTCTTTCAATGAATAAGTTCTGATTGAGTTGTACAAAAATTGCAAAACTGAAATTAGATGTGAGTTCTTGTCTAGTATTTTAAAAGTTGGTCAGTCATTATAAGGTTTTTTTTTACCATACAATGTCAGTATTTTCAGAGATGAACTCCAATTAGTCATGTGAGTGGTCAGTCAAGTTTTGGGTCTCGATAATGATAAACATGTGAGTGAAGTAATCTTGGGTTTTTTGCTGAGTATAGGATCGACTGACCCTGAATCCAATTTAGTCCGTTGTTTCGATTCTGATGAGTTTTTGGCTGAATCAATCCATACCTAGTTAGTTGAGTTTCCCAAGGTTAGGTTTTTCAAGTACCAGTCGTATTTTTTTAACATGCTATTGTGTTCAAATGTGTCAGAGCTACAATTTCTATCTACATTGTTTTCTTCATACCTTCCAAAGCAGATCAACATGTTCAAATTTGTGAATGCAATGATGGCTGAAGTATATAAAATGATTTTTAACAATGTCTTACCTAGGGTATTGGAAGACACGAGATTCATGTTCCAATATTCTTCAGAGGACAGAACAAGGGATTGGTTCTTACACAAGGAATTTACTATTATAAAAGTGTATGGGTTCACTAGAGAACCATACAGGTTACCTTCCTTGTTAACACCAAGAGTGTTTGCATTAGAATTCTTTAGACAAAGGTTGTGTGCAGAAGAGGAACATTTTGAAGCATTCAAGAAATCTTCTGATGTAAAATTCCCTCTAGAGGTTGGTCCTTACATCTTCAAAAATAAAAGTGCTTTGTTGGTTGTTGAAAAATTATTGGAAGTCATCGACTTTTAGAAAAAAGAAAAAATGAATTATGACCCTCATCAGATTATTTCTCAGAGAAGGCAATTGAACAAAAACAAACCGTTTTATCATCAAGTCATTGAAGGATTAGATAGAATGGCTAATACTTTTAGTTTTGAAGAAGATCCAGAGGTTATGAAAGAAGATATGGTGGAAGATGATGAAGATAAGAGAGATAAGTTGGCCTTAACATTTCAAATGTCTGTTAATTTTGGTGTTATTAATAAAAGGACTCTCTCCAAAACAGGTTGCATGGACATAAACGAAGAAACTTAAAGTAAAAAAATCAAAACGTAACCTCAGAATGGACTAATCAATTTAGAAGAATTAAGTCCAGAAGACTTTAAGAAAATGGTTTTGTTTTAGAAAAATTCCGTACAAATGCAACAATATTCTTTTGAAGATGAAGGTAAAATGGAATCTAGCTCTCAGTACATGTATAAGACAGAGCTGATGTCAAGTTATGCTGATAAGGAGATGTAGTTGTTGGATGAAACTAAAAATTTACTTCCCCGAGTTAGAAAGTTAATTAATAAAAAAACTTCATTGATTTTTACTCGAGATGTAGAGAGAAATACCCTAAAATTTGTTGTGGTGAGTGATAAAAAGGTGTCTGATATGGAGGTGAAGCTGGATAAAATTAGCGTCCCTGATAAAATACAACTTCACAAACAATCTAGAGATGTCATCTATTCTGATTTGCTACATGCTGCTGTGAAAGTTACTAGATTGCAATCTCTTGTGGATAAAATGGAAGTTCAATTAAAACATGAAAAAGTTGAAAATAAAGCCAATTTTATTCAAATAAAGAAGCTACACGGAGATATGATAATTTTAGGGATTGAACCAAACAATGTGCGAGCAACAAAGAAGCTTCTAGAAGAGAAAGATAATACTATTCAAGTGTTGAAAAATAAGCTCAAGGTCCCTAACACTCAACATGCTCAGTCTTTAGAATTAATTGCACTACGAAAATAAAAATAAAAGGTTTACCAGGAAATGATGGATTACAAAGGGAAATTATTGAAGATGCAGGAGGAGAAGAACAAATGGGAGACAGAAAAAGCTGATTTGATAACTCAAGTCACAAGGTTGAATAAAGGTCAAAATGAAGAAAATGAGGTTATGGAGGAATTAATGAATCAACCTTTCATTGATATAGCAGAACCCCTTGTTAATGTTGAAGAGATAGTCAATGAATTTTCTATAGATGCTTTGCTAGTTCCCATGTCTCAAGTAAGTTTGAAGGAAGTGGAGATTAAATGGTTAAAGGATGAGAATGAAAATATTAAGTTGGAATTGGCTAAACGTGTTGAAGAAAAGAATAAATTTTTGAATGAGAAGAACCAATTACGGAAAAAATTCAATGAGTTGAAAGAGAGAAACATAGGAAAAGTTCCTTTGCAAGGAGCTAAACATTTGATCTGGGATACATTGTCTGTAGAAATTACCAAATTTAGACATTATTTAAATTTTATTAGTGATTAAAGTGCATTAGTAAATTTGGTTGCTCAGAGATTAACATTAGAAAATGAAACCATGGAAAAGAAATCTATGGACACTGCTCATAATTCTATTAACTTTTAAAATTATCTAACATATCAAGATTCCATATTTGTAGTGGTTGATAAGTGTCTAAAGCAACACACTTTATCCCAGTTAAGTCAACTTACAAGGCATTTCAAATTGCCAACATATTCTTAAAGGAGATATTCAGATTGCATGGGATACCCAAGGAAATCATCTCGGATCAGGACAGGAAGTTTACCAATAAATTTTGGAGATATTTATTCCGCACTTTAGAGATGTACTTAAATTTTAGTACTGCTTACCACCGGCAGAAAAAATGGGTAAACTAGATTTTGGAGGGAATGCTTAAAATGTACGTTATGAACAATCCTACAAAGTGGGAGGATTCAATATGCACCTCGTAGAGTTTTCATATAACAAGGGATACTAGAACTCCACCAATACGAGTCTCTTTGAGGTACTCTCTCACCAAAATTGTAGGATACCAGTGACTTGGGACAGCCCAATGGGAAAGCTCATGTTAGGGCGAGACTTACTGAAGGATTTAGAATAGTTAGTCACCAAAGTACAACATAATCTCAAGGAAGTGCAAGACCTTCAGAAAATTTATGAGGATAAGAAAATAAAATATAAATATTATGAGATCGAAGAACATGTTTATTTAAAAGTAAAAGAGGAAAGAATCTCATTGAGCTTGGGAAGGTGCAGAAAGTTGGAACCAATATTTTGCAGACCCTTTGAGATATAGGCCAAGAGAGGGCCAGTGGCATATGAATTATCTTTACAAGCATATATACCGATTCATAATTTTTTTCATGGATCTTTATTGAAGAAGTATGTATATGATACTAAACATGTTATCCATTAGTCCTTTCTACAGGTGGAACCTAAATGGGAGTTTATACCTGATCCCCTTCATATTCTGGACAAAAGAGAAGTACAACTCAAGAAGTGAACCATCGTCCAACAGAAAGTGCAATGGAAGCACTTTGGAGCCGATGAGGCCACTTGGGAGAATGAAGCCACCATGAAAGAGGCTTAGCCTGCCTTATTTCATGACTTCATTTCTAGTCCCTAGAACACCCGGACGATGTTTTTCTAAGTGGGGAGGGATGTAATATCCCAAATTTTGACCTTAACTATAATGAGCATGAGCCCCATTGCATATGAGTTACTTTGATATTTATGTTTATATATTGGGCGTATTCCCCACTACACATGATTTAAGTTGATTAGTTAGATATATTGGGTGTAATTCAATGCACATGTTTTATTGTCTTATATATGATTATCTATGTTGGGCATGGACCCCAATGGAAACGGACTATTGTTGTGGTATGATGTACTGGATTTATTATTATGTGATTAGTATATACATATATTGAGATAATTATTATGATCTATTCTGTAGAAGATTGACTACATGATTGAGTGCTATAAATGTGTTGGGTGTAAGCCCCGAAGCACATAAGTGATGAGATTTTGTGTTGAACATACACTAGTACAAAATGAGGAATTAGCTACTACGTGACTAAAAATTCTAGTCACCACAGGTTTTTCAAGTGATTTACTACTAAATATGACAATTTTGATTGACCCAACTATAAACGACTAAAATTAATGACTAATTTAGTCACAACTTAACAAATATGAGTAGATAATAAATGACAGAGTTAAAAATGACTAACATAAATGATCAATTTAGTTATGGAATAAAAAATTAATAAGTAGAAGAATATGAATTAGTCATTTGTGTTAGAAATTTTTAATTCTGTCATGGAAAATTGCAATTTTGACAATGAAGTGTAAATTTTGTAAATTGTCTACCTTCTATATGTAATATTGGTTCCATGTAGCTTGATCTTCAGATATCCAACAAATTAATTGCAAGAAATTTTTCTTGACCATCTTTATCCCTACTGCACCATTGAAGCAAATCATTAAGCGCATGCCAAAAAAAATTAGGTCCCTACAATTATGAATTAGGTAGAACCAGTACCATATTGATACCTAGAAGCATCATATATAGTTGTTGATCCTTCAATATTGTAATATTCTTAAGTCTCATACTAAGGTGCTTTCTAACTTCAATATAGCTATCATGATATGTGACCATCGAACTAGTTGCACCCATCGAGGTAGCTTCACCAAGATCAACTCCTTTAAATGTCGTAGCAGTTGATCCATTAATAATCGAAACAGTGGAAGCTAGAACAATATTTTAACTAATCAAAGAATCAATTATAATTAGACTGGGGTGTTGACCTGGAACCGGTCTCAGATCCATATGCAGTAAAGGTAGAGGCTCGACCCCATCTCCGAGTTTCAGGTAAATATTTCAATTCCTTGACCTCTTATAGGCCTTACCTCATAAAATACAATACATATAATGCTGTGATGACCTCTCCTTATCACTATCAATTTAAACCTCCTTTATGCATTAGTGGCCAGTTAAATTTTACATATAATATCATCACCCACCTGATTCATGATGTGCACAACTTGAGAGTCCCCAGTCCTTCCAGACTGAAGTGCTTTCTAACTTCAATATAGCTATCATGATTTGTGACCGTTGAACTAGCTACACTAGTTGACGTAGCTTCACTGCGCTCGGATCTTATTTAAACGTCATAGAAGTTGATCCATTAATTGAACTGGTGCAAGCACCAAGAACAATGTTTTAACCAATAGAAGACTTAATTATAAACTGGGGTGCTGACCCAGAACCAATCTCATATCCTTAACAACTCTTCTATAGTTCCTTACACCTATATGGAAGGAATTATTAACAAAGAAACCAAGCAATATTTGAAGGCCTAGTTTTATAAGGATTGACCTCAGAACAATGAGCAGGAATCATAAAATAATCAAATGTACTTGCATGTGCTTGGAGTGAATGTTTTGCAATTGCCTCTTTGTACATTTTAAGTTAATGTGAAATATGAGTTGATTAAAATTAGGCGAGGGGGGGACTCTAGATATACCTGAGTGGTTTTAGGAGTCCCCCCCTAGTGGTTTTACATTCTCTGCTTCCAATCCCTCTGACTCCTAAAACCACTCCTATCAAGCATTTTTCTGAAGCCAAGATGTGGGTACATAGGGTAAAAGGGCTTTGCTATAATTGTGATGATAAATTCACCCAGGGACATCAATGTACTAAACACAAGCCTTATTTCTTGGATTTGGCTTCTCCGCGTACACTTGAAATTTGTGATGCTTCTTAGGATCCAGTAGACGATCAGGTTGACATTCCGCAACCACTTATTGACCCTCATATTGCTAAACAATTTGGTTGTTTTGTCCATCCTTTCTCCAACTTTAAATTCATGGTCGCCAATGGGAGCACCTTACCTTGCAAAGGAAAGTGTCGCAGTGTGTGTATCTCTATTGGAGATTATAACTTGCACTCTAACATGTTTTCCATACCCCTCAGAGGATGTTCTGTGATTTTTGGCACTGAATGGTTATGCACACTTGGACCCATCTTATGGGATTTTGCTGAACTATTGATGCATTTTAAGTCAATGGGAAAAAACACACATTAAATGGATTACAACTAGGGTATCTCAGCATCATCAGTTCACATTGCATGGAGGTGATCCTTAAGAAGAATTCACATGGTGTCATCACTCAGGTCCATTTGATTCGGATGCGGCCTTCACTAGTCTCAAATACTCCCTTGGATCTTTCATTCCGATGCACCCTTCAAATGCCTGACTTTTCCAAGCTCTTCACTCTTGAGAGTGATGCTTGCGACAATGGAATTGGATTTGTCCTATTTCAATATGAACATCCCATGGAATTCACTCGTAAATCCATTCTTATAAAGAATTTATCCACCTCCACATATAAGAAGGAAATGATGACTATTTTGCACGCAATACAGAAGTGGTGGCCATACCTCTTAGGGAATCCTTGCTACATCAAGACTAATCACCAGAGTCTAAAATATTTCCTCGAACAATGGCTCTCATCGCCAACAGAACATAAATGGGTTATCAAACTTAGGGGTTATGACTATGAGATCAATTACGAGAAGGCTAAAGACAATCTTGTGGTGGATACTCTTTCCCACACATTTGATGCCCCTGTCTCTGTTTTAGCTATTGCTATGCCTATTCCAACTTGGTTACACTCTGTTCAGCAAGACTACGTTAATGACTCCTCATTATCTGAAATCATCCAACCATTGGTGAGTAACCCTTCTGTGGTACAACATTTCTCTTGGGATGGCTCTTCTCTGAGATACAAGGGTCGTCTGGTGCTTCCCTAGAGGACAAATATTAAACATGCAGTCTTTTATGAACTCCATGCTTCTCCATTGGCAGGGAACTCTAGGTTCATGAAAACATATGAGAGGGCATGATGTCACTTATTTTGGAAGGGAATGAAATGAGAAATTCAATAGATGGTTTCCGAATGGGCTCCTTGTCAGCGCCACCAAGGTGAAACTACACTCCTTTCCAGATTGCTCAAACCTTTTCCCATCCCTATAAGGATTTGGATATATATTTCGATGGATTTCATTCAAGGGATCCCTAAATATGGAGGGAATACCGTAATATTGGTTGTGGTTGATCGGATATCCAAATATCATCATTTTTGTGCTCTTATACCTTCATATACCACCTCCTCAATTGCACAAATTTTAATGGACAAGATATTCCTTCTTCATGGAATCCCTCCTTCCATTGTCTCAGACCACAACACACCTTTCACAAGTCATTTTATCCTTACTGACACCAAACTGAATATGAGTTCAATTTATCACCCACCAATAGATGGTCCGAATGAAGTCATCAAAAACTATTGGGAAACTTATCTTCGTTGTTTCACCTCTGAGTAACAACATTTGTGGGAAAAGTGGCTCCCTCTCATTGAACAGTGGTACAATAGTTCCTACCATACTACATCTCAAATGACTCCATATGAAGCAGTTTATGGTCATACACCTCCAGTACTCCTTCCATTCACCCCCAGCAGTTCACCAGTTCATGCCGTTGACATGGTTCTTCGAAACCAATATCATATTCTTCACCTTCTGCAGGACAATCTTCACATGGCCAAAACCCGCATGAAACACCAAGCCGATCAGCACCGTTATGAGCGCACTTTTCAAGTCAGTGACATGGTTTTTCTTCATTTACAGCCTTGCAAGCAATCCTCCTTGAAAATCAAAGGGAATCAAACACCCGCTCCAAATATATCTAGTCCATATACAGTTCTTCAGAAGATTGGGTTTGTTTCTTATATATTGGCACTTCCTCCTTCTTCTTGCATTCAACAAGTGATTGGCACCAACATCAGAGCACAAATTGTTTTACCAAAATGGGACAATGAAGGATACATAATTTTAGATCTGCCATCCATCCTCAATAAGTGCACTTGTGAGCTTTTCTCTTGGTCCATCACATAGGTCTTAATTCAGTGGCACAACATGCAACCAGAGGATGCTACATGGGAACCACTCCTTCAGATTCAGCAACAGTTTCCACATCTAAAGTTTTGAGGACAAAGCTTTTTTTTAAGAGGGAGGGGATTTTAAGAACCCGTGTCAACCCTCCTCTTTATTTTTTTAGTATAGTTTATCAGACACATATGCATTGTAATTCATCCCATCAGTATGTTGTATTATCCCACATTCATGGGAGTAAGTAATAGTTGTTAAGTTGTCTAGTTATTATGTTGCATCATCCCACATTCATGGGGGGTAATAGTTGTTTAGATTAGACTTAGTATATAAGTATGTGTTGAGGCTAATGAAAGCATCGAAGAGTTATTTTGTATTGAGTTTGCTCAAAGGAGGTTGCCCCCTCAAAGTGGCCCGCAATTAATAAAATCTCTTTTGTGCTCTAATATTTCTATTATATCACGTATTTTGATTGTTCATTGTAGGAGGTTCTCCACATTGACTGATCGGATGAACCGTATTCAAGTACATAGCATATACACCCGAGTCTTGTCAATTTTAGTGAGTTTTAAAGGATGTGTTTTCTTAGAAAGAAAATCCCTCCAGGAACCTCTTTCGGTCCAAGTCGATATCAATTTGGGAATCAAGAATGGGTTTGATTTTAGAACAATTACTTATAGAAATTAATGATAAGCATCCATCATAAACAAATCACAAGTTTTCTAATTATTCCTACCACGCATCTCTTTCCCCTTGTGGGTGAATTGGGAAGTCGTGGGGTAAGTATTCAAGTTACTTTGATACTGAAATGTAGAATATATGATAAAGTAATCAAATCATATTGTTTTGCATGAATTAAAGTAATCTAAAGCAAATATAAATAATACAATGCGAAAAATAACAAAAAGGCATGAATCCCCCAGGGGGGATGGGGAATGGGCTCAAAAGAGCCTATACAAAGAATTTTTTTATTATCTGCTATTACAATATAAGTAAAATGATCTTATTCCTATTGTTTCTTATATAGGATGAAACCAATATCTTACAACTTTCCAAAAATTGAAAATTTACAGTCAAAGTGGAGCCCCCTGGGGGGATTTGAACGATCCCAAAGCCACTTTCGAACAACAGCTTCTCTTCTTTCTAGTATTCCTAATAAAATTCAATGAGCATGTTAGAATGAAATATTCACAAAAGAAATTTGAATGTACCTTTGGGTCAGCCTACTTTAAACCAAACAAAATTGAGTTAAAACTAGCTAAAACGGTGAAAAAGGAACCAAGGAAAGCAAGATTTTCTTGGGATCTTGGCTTGCTGTTTGGGTAGAAAATGAGATATGTAGTGATTTCTATATTTAATCTTTTTAAAATAGTAATATTTTTAAAATAGAAACAGAAATCTAACGCATGCAACCTATGAATTTTTTTTAAATTGCCATGCAAAACAGACAATTTCCCTAAACTAGATCTAGAATGCTTAATGAGACCTTTTAGAAATGAGATCATCCCAGATCACCTCCTTCATTCAAGGAATTGTTAGATCCAGTCAATCCCAACCCGATGAGACTTATCTCAATCAAATTGGAGCAAATCCTAGTGATTTAGGATTTAGGGTTTTCTCCACTATTTAATTAATTCATTAATTAAATAATCAATATTTTGTTTTTAGGGATTTTTGACTTGAGTGATGGACAAATCACTCAAACTTAGAAAAAGTGGGTCTATGGGTTTACATGGTGCTCTAATCTTGAAAATGAACATCCCCATGACTGAAACTGATTTCTGAGCCCACTTTTATTACAAAACCAATTTTTGCAATTAGACTATTAAAAAATAGCCTATGTTTTGTGGAAAAATTAAAATTAAAAAAAATTAAAAAATTAAAAAAATAAAAAACCTAGGGGGACTTAGACATGTTTATATGACTTGACCATGATGCCTAGCATGTTTATAAATTGACACATATACTCTAATAACCTCAATAGGACAAAATCCCAAGCCGACCACCCCAACTTTGGAGGTATTGAGTGAGAAACTCATAAATTATCAGTTGTTTATTCAACAGCCAATAATAACCAAGGGAAAAAACACCATGGGCTGATCGGATTGAGAAATAAAGTCTAAGAGACCGAGCCTTTTACAGACACTATCATGCTAGAAAATTTTATTACAACTCCACTATGGGGTATGAACATGTGATATAGTACAACAAGCACTTCCCAGAAGCACTTCCGAAGGTCTTATGAAGTCCGAACAAAACATCTTTGTCTGGTTCATTAGGCTCACTTGATAAAAAACCATTAAGTATAAATTAGGTGGTAACACTATGCCCACTATCAAATCCAATGGTGAAACATCTGTGCATTTCATATTTAACCAGATTATCACCCGGTTCAGCATTCCGAGGGGGTTTGTCACCGACCATGGAAAAAAATTTCAGAACAAAATTATGGAAGAGTTGTCTTTGAGGTTAGGATATAAGCAAGAGCATTCCTCTTCTTACTATTCTCAAGAAAATGGTTGAAGCAGTGAATAAGTCACTTAAGTCCATTCTCCAACGAACCATCACACAGAGTAAGAATAATTGGTATATCATGGTGTATCCTTCTTTGTGGGCCTATAGAATCATGGTTAAGACTACCACCATTTTTCTCCCTATCAGCTTGTGCATGGGGTGGAATCAGTATTACCAGTTGAATGAAAAAAACCTTCTTTGGAGCTAGCTATGGATCTGTTATGAGAGACTTCCATATTGGAAGAACGTCTAGTCCACTTGGAGTGTTGAAATATTGTAACTTCGAATAATATTCTTTATGTATCTTTTGTGGTCCCCGATGGTCGAACCGGGAGAACCACTTGTATTACATTGTACCCTGATGCTCCTAATCGGAAGAACTAATAAGAGTCATGAGGTAGTCCCCTCAAATTGTAAAGGTGGGTCATCAGCACCCCAGTGTGGTTACTTGAGCCTACATGTGTAACTCGAGCCTACATGAGTTAACTTAATCCGACATGTTAATTGAGTAAACTTTAAGTAAACGAATGAATATAAATAGAGGTGTAGCGCTCCTCATTTGTGACACACACATTCACTTGGAATAGCGCACTTGTGGAGGAGAGAAGTTGCTGGAGAAGGAGGAGAATCAGGTTTTTGATCTCCTTGTTGGTTTTACCTTTTTCCCTTTTTGGGGCATCTATATTGAGGAAGCTTTTGCTGGGTTTTTCCCTTTAGATTTTTCCAAAGATAAATCTGTGTTGTTCTTCTGATACTGTTTCTTTCAGTGATCCTATTTTATATGCTTTTATTATGAAAAGTGAAATGATATACTGATGTCTTAGCTAAGCATATGAAAAATTTAACATGGTATCAGAGCTAACCTGAATAGCGTAGCCTTCACAAGCTACAGAAGCTAGGGATTCTTAATTTTTGGTTCTCTCTCCACAATCAATCAGCAAAAGAAGGCTAGGCTGACTCTCCTTTGAAGGGTGCATTTTTCTGTCGAAGCGGAATTCGATTTCGAGCATTTTCAATTTTTGATGTGGAAATTAGGGATTTCTACAGAAGAGGAATTTTTGAGTGAGACCATCATAGGATTGTTCTCCTCATCAAAATCGAAGTTTAGAGACCTATATCAAGAAATTTGGTTGGGTGAAACTCTGGGAAAGTCAAACCCTAGTTTGACCCCGAGCTAGAAAAACCCTAAATACTAAAACTCATACGTTTTGGTACATTCGTTATATTTCAAGATTGGAGAAGGATTAGGAGCTCAAACTTTCAGGGTCCAAATATAAAATCCTGATTAACACTGTGTCCAAAATTCATCCTCCAATTCACTTTATTTCAGGATATATGTTCTCTCCAAGTTAGGGTTCCAGCCTCTTCCAGAATTCATCCCTAAACAGGACACCTACGGAGAATTGCAATATCTTTGGATACAAGGGTCCAAATGGAATTCATGAAGATTTTATATAAATGGAACAGACTTTAATTTTTTTGGTCCAAATATCAGACTCAGAAGATGAACCAGTGACACGCGGCATGCAAAACAACTTCGCTGTTATGAACAGTTCTGTAACAGGTCACCTTGGGAAAAGGATCATAAATCCAAAATGGTGAAACAAATTCTGATTAAAACTATGGTGTTGGATCAAGGACATGTGATGATACCTTCTTACAAAATTTCAGACATAGAGGAGCAGAAATTTTGGATATATCACAAAAACATTAACAAGAATTTTTGCTAAAGAAATTGGAAAATTAGGGCTTCCTGTTCCGGGAGCTTCCCTCCACTGTTTTCAGAAATAGAGTACATTGGATAGCTCCATTTGAAGAGATCTATCTATATATCCAATAATATCTAAAATATTCCAAGTTATTGAAATTAGGGTTTCTATGACAAACCCTAGATCAGCCAGCTCCGGAACCAGGACGGACACAAATCGGTAAGATCTAATCCTTTGCTATGTTCATTTGAGGTTCTATTTTCAAAGTGATCTATGAAATCAGGTTGATGATAAGCTTGGTGAATTTGACAACTTCCAAGCCTAGAAGTATATGATCTCTCTGAAGAAAATGGATTGGACACCTACATGAGCATAGAGGTTCCAGTTTCAGAGGGAGATGAGGCTAGAAGCCTTTCTCAAGAAGAACTTGGTCAAATCCTAGAAGATCATTGATGATTCAGTTTCGAATAAACTTGTACTACAAGTGTCTTACCTAAAGACATCGATGAGTTTTGATTCCTTAACCAAGCTATTTGAAGGGAATAACATAGATCAGAATATGACCTTAAGAAACCAGCTGAAGAATGTGAAGATATAGAATGCAGAGACCATGCAGTCATAAGGATCTCTCAAATCAAAGAACAACTTCAAGTGGGGAAAGAAGAAGTGAAGAATGCAGAAGTGGTGATGGCCACCTTGGATGGCCTCCCAGGATCATGAAATTCATTCATTTAAGAAATGTGTTCTAGAAGGAAGTGATTACTTTCAGCCAACTTTGGGAAGAAGAAGAAGCTCGTCTCTGAAGATCAAGCTCTCATCTTCCAAAAAAGATCCCTCAATCAATGAGAAATATGAAGATATCAACTATTTAAGAACTTCTTATCCACCTTAGCATTCGGATAAGAAATGATGTTATCATGAATGAAAAATTCGATGAAGCTAAAGACTCAAGAAGGAGTATACCCATGAAACAAATAAAGATAAGTATTCAATTGTCATTTCATGATATTGTTTTGTTACACATTTGATTATATTCAGTTGATGTGTTATGCATGATAGATTGTTTGCATCAATGACTGTATATTACTAATATGCATGTGATGAGTAAGTAGCTCATGGTGCTATACAACTCTCCATTGCTACTTATCAAACCTCTTTGCTGACATATTGGATTAGTGCGCAATCTCAATAATTTCATGGTAGAGATGGAAAGCATCTGGAAAGTCTATGTGAGATATGGTTGAATGTTGTATTGACTAAACAGTGGCATGATGCATAAGAATTTGTCATTATGCATATGTTTTATGAAATAGTTCTAACCATGCAACTAGTGCATTTGAAATGCAGGAAAGGTCATGTACATCCTCATTCAAGAAAAGAAGGATGAGACTTGTTCTGAAGAACAAGTGATGACAATTCAAGATTCACTCCAATAAACATGAATCTGAAGCTCCCAGGGTCAGAGACACCATGACGAAAGAAAGAGCCTCAGAGAGTTGTGGATCCACCTTGAAGGATGAAGACCACCATGGGTACAAGAGATAACTCAAGATGAAGAAAAGAATGCTATGGAAGAAGCTATGATCAAAGAATAACAGTTGATCATGGGGAATGATGTATATGATATGATGAAACAAATGTACAAAGCAAGGTTCGTGATTCTCCCTAGAAAGAATAGACTATGACATGACATACTCTATTGACCAGTATATGTCAAGCAGAGAACCACCTGTACAGAATGAAGAGGGAAGATGATACTCCACTTCAGGGGGAGTGACTACAGAAAATTATATCTGAGTTAGACATGGTATGACATGATGGATAGCTTTGTGATCGATCGAGACTTTACCAAGAGTAATGTAGTTTCCAACCTTCAAGGTTGAATGCAAAAGACTAGGATATGTTGATGACCTGAGAAGACAAACTCATAGAAGATGTTGTGATACTAGAATGATGTTTGGGATATAGTACTCAAACCAGAAAGCAAGAATGTGGTATCTTCCAAATGGATTTGCAAGATAAGATATGTTGCTGATAGAAGTAAGGTAAGAGTTGTGGCTAGAGGTTTCTATCAGAAAGAGGGAATTAATTCTGAAGAGACACTTACTTCTGGAAGCAAGGTACATTTCCTTCAAAACTATCATGGTAGTTTCTTCCATGATGAAGTAAAGACAAGCCTTCTTTAATGGTATGATTGAGGAAGAGTTTTGCATTGAATAGTCATGAGGATTTGAAGTCGAAGATAGAAGGAATCAAGTATGCAAGTTGAAGAAGGCCCTCTATGGCCTGAAGAAAGCTCCCAGAGCTCGGTATGGAAGAATAGATAGTTTCCTGATGAGCATGGGCTTTGCCAAGAGTAAAGTCGATCCTAACGTTTCCTACAAGGTTGTAGAAGATGTACCTGTCATTCTATTAATATATGTGGATGACTTATTCTTGACAGGGAATGAGAAACAGATCATGGAAAGTAAGAAGAAACTAGCAGAAGAATTTGAGATGAAAGACCTTGGGTTAATGCATTATTTCCTAGGTCTGGAAGTATGGCAAAGCTCAAAAGGAATCTTTCTCAACCAGGGAAAGTATGTGGTAGAGATATTGAAGAGACTCAATATGCTGAAAAGCAAATTCATGGCCACACCCATGTACTCCAACCTGAAGCTGTTAGCTGATGACTCATTAGAGTTAGTGGATGTGACTCACTACAGACAGATCATTGGGTCATTGATGTACTTAACAAATACCAGACCAGACATTCGTTTTGCTGTGAACACCTTAAGTCAGTATCTTGTTCAACCAAGACGGGTTCACCTAGTAGCTGCAAAACATGTGATGAGGACTATAGACTTTGGTCAATACTATGATGTTAGCCATGAGTATAGATTGTACAGCTACACAGATGCAGATTGGGCTGGAAGTATCTCAGATAGGAAAATCAAATCAGGTATATGCTTTGAGGTTTGCTATGAGTTCATGGTTTAGCAGGAAATAGTCCAGTGTTTCTCTTAGCTCGGTTGAAGCAGAATACATAGTAGATTGCTCTACTATGTTATGAAGCCATATGGATTCAGAAGCCGATATCAGGTCTCTTTGACATGAAGATGGATACAACAATGATTCTATGTGATAACCACAGTTGCGATGACAAAGAACCCTGTGTTCCACGTAACACGTAGAAATCCAGTATTTCTACATACAAGATAAGATGAAGATAATGATACTGTAGATGCAGATGATGGTGATTTAGTATTTCTATACTGAATATAGAGATGATGATGTTTCAGTATTCCCATATTGAAGATATAGATGATGATTATTTCAGTATTCCCATACTGAAGATATAGATGATATTTCAGTATTTACATATTGTAGATATAGATGATGGTGATTCCGTATTTCTATACTAAATATAGAGATGATGATGATTTCAGGATTTCTATACTGAAGATATAGATGATGATGCTTTTAGTATTCACATACTAGAGATACAGATGGTGATATATTTGTATTCATATATTGAAGAAATAGATGATGATGGTTTGGATGATGATGTACCGACAAAGCCTCTTCCTCGAGTAGAGTTTGAACACTTTCAAGACAAGCTTGGTATTGTTCGAAAAGACCTTCCTCAAAAGGGGGAGTAGTGATGTTGCAGAGGGATTGTATCATCCCGGGACATCTGTCCATAATAGATCTGGTGACCTCGGTCATCGAGAACGTGATGGGATTGTATCATACTTGGGCACCTTCCCTAAAGTGATCCGGAGACCTTGGTCTTTGAGAATGAAGAGGGATTGTATCATCCTGGGACATCTATCCAGAATAGATCCGGTGGCTTTGGTCCTCGAGAATGTCGTAGGATTGCATCATCCTTGGACATAGTCCTAAAGTGATAGGGAGTGATTATCCTGTAATTGTATCCGGTGACTTCGGTCATCGAGAATGTGGTAGGATTGCATCATCCTTGGACTCAAGTTCTAAAGTGATAGGGAGTGATTATCCCATAATTGTATCCAGTGACTTCGGTCATCGAGAATGCGGTAGGATTGCATCATCCTTGGACTCAAGTCCTAAAGTGATAGGGAGTGATTATCCCGTAATTGTATCCAGTGACTTCGGTCGTCGAGAATGCGGTAGGATTGCATCATCCTTGGACTCAAGTCCTAAAGTGATAGGGAGTGATTATCCTGTAATTGTATCCGGTGACTTTGGTCGTCGAGAATGTGGTAGGATTGCATCGTCCTTGGACTTAGTCCTAAAGTGATAGGGACTGATTCTCCCGTAATCAATCCGGTAACTTCAGTTGTTGAGAATGTGGTGGGATTGTATCATCCCTGGACTTTAATTCCAAAAGTGATCCAAAGACTTTTTTTTTTGTCTTTGAGTTGTGGATTGCAGGTTGTTGCTGCTGATGATGATGCCATACTGATCGAAATATCAGAGTATGATGATGATGACGTACTGATCTAAAATATCAGAGTATGATGATGACGCACTATGATTATGATGTTTCTGATCGAAAGATCAGAGTATGATGATGATGTTTCTGATCGAAAGATTAGAATATGTTGATAATGTTTCTGATCGAAAGATCAGAGTATGATGATGATGTTTCTATGTTGATGATGTTTCTGATCAAAAGATCAGAGTATGATGATGATGTTTCTAATCGAAAGATCAGAATGTGATGATGATTATGATCGACAGATCAGAATATGATGATGATGATGTTGCTGCTGATCGAGAGGTCAAAGTACTTAAGATGTAGCTGCTGATCGAAAGGTCAAAATGCTGAAGATGTTGCTAATCAGAAGGATAAAATACTGAATATATTGTTGCTGATCGAACAGTCAAAGTGCTGAAGATGTTACTGATTGAAAGGTCAAAATGCTGAAGATGTTGTTGCTGATCGAACAGTCAAAGTGCTGAAGATGTTGCTGATTGAAAGGTCCAAGTGTTGAAGATGTCGTTGCTAATTGAAAGATCAAAATGATGAAGATATTGTTGCTGATCGAACAGTCAAACTGCTGAATATGTTGCTGATCGAAAGGTCCAAGTGCTGAAGATGTCATTGCTAATTGAAAGATCAAAATGCTGAAGATGTTGCTGATCAAAGACTGAAGATGTTGTTGCTAATTGAAAGATCAAAATGCTGAAGATGTTGCTGATCAAAGACTGAAGATGTTGTTGATGATGAAGACTGAAGATTGAAGATGAAGACTACATGATGTTGAAAATATTCCAATGATTTATAGATGTGTTACCCTACTGATGTTGATGATGTCCTCTATCTCTACTCTTGTCGTTGTTGATGTAGAATACCCTTCTCATTAAGGGGGAGTGTTGAAATATTGTAACTTTGAAGAATATTCTTTATGTATATTTTGTGGTCCCCGATGGTCCAACTGGGAGAACCACTTGTATTACATTGTACCCCAATGCTCCTAATCGGAAGAACTAATAAGAGTCATGAGGTAGTCCCCTCAAATTGTAAAGGTGTGTCATCAGCACCCCAGTGTGGTTACTTGAGCCTACATGTGTAGCTCGAGCCTACATGAGTTAACTTAAGCCGACATGTTAATTGAGTAAACTTTAAGTAAATGGATGAATATAAATAGAGGTGTAGTGCTCCTCATTTGTGACACACACACTCACTTGGAATAGTGCACTTGTGGAGGAGAGAAGTTGCTGGAGAAGGAGGAGAATCAGGTTTTTGATCTCCTTGTTGGTTTTACCTTTTTCCCTTTTTGGGGCATCTATATTGAGGAAGCTTTTGTTGGGTTTTTCCCTTTAGGTTTTTCCCACGATAAATCTGTGTTGTTCTTGTGATACTGTTTCTTTCAGTGATCCTGTTTTATATGCTTTTATTATGAAAAGTGAAATGATATACTGATGTCTTAGCTAAGCATATGAAAAATTTAACATGGAGCAGCTTGATGAGTAGCATCGAGATGATTTAGTGGCTCTTGAGGTTAACAAGCACCATGTTCAGGTCCATTACGATAAGTTTGTCCATCCTAGGAGGTTAAGTGAAGGTGACTTGGTCCTTTTGTGAGATCAAGCTAAGGAACCCTTGGGGGCAAGAAAGTTCAACCCGATGTGGCATGGTCCTTACGTGGTTAAGTGTGTCTTAGAGAAAGGTGCCTATGAGTTGGTAGATTATGAAGGGACGACCTTGGTGGAGCCTAGAAATGGGCTCTATCTTAAAAAGTACTATGAATTATTTTCAGCCAGAGCTGACTTTTGTATATTATTTTACATTTTTGCATTGCATAGTTAGGTCTTCTTATGGTGATTGGGTTTATTGATTATCTTTTGTTTGTTATGGAAGATGTCGGTGGAGTCTTCTTTTTTCATAGGATTCATTGATGGTTCTATCCGCTACACTCAAAACTCAACTTCGGCTTCTTAGGTGATCTATACTCTTACGGGTCAAGTATTGTCTCCAATAGGCGTATGTTTATGGCCTTTGTCGAACAATGTTGCTGAATATGGTGCCGTGATTGAGTTATTATGGGATGCCATTTCAGATGGTTTTCTTTCTCTTGAGGTATGTCTTGATTCCCAGTTAGTGCTCTCAGAATTTAATGTCTTGTATCAGGTTAGGGATAGGACATTGTTACGAAGATTCTTTCGTGTAAGATTTCTAGAATGACAATTTGAGAACATAACATATATTCACATTTCAATAAATTTTAATCAAGTTGTTGACTCATATGCTAACTATGTACTAGATTGGCATTTGTTTCATATACCATAAGCATTTCACAAACACATTTTACACATGTAAATAGAATAATAATCGATCATCATAAATATTTTTCATTAAGCCAAAAAAAGGTGATGTCATCATACATAAGTGTCATATACAAAATTGGGGCTTTCGAGCCACCAAAATATACTACACAGTCATACAAAAATATACACCTAGGTTTCTAAGCCTGAGGTGGAGGAGGGTGCTAATCATGGTAGCACACCACAGCTCTAGCTAGCTGACGAAATAACTGAACCCAAACCCGTGGTACTCCAACCACCTCACACTGCATAGCCTCAAGAAATTCCTCAACTTGCACCATGGGAACCCTATGTGTCAGCCGAACAAAGTTTTTTTAGATGCTCTGGAGCATTCGCTCCACATCTAATCCCATGATCTCATTGCCTCTTCCCCACCATCGATGACGAGGGAATCTTTCTGGCCATCGTGGTCCCACATCTGCATGTACATGACAAAGTTTCATTATGTGTCATCACACCAAAAACATGTATTTTGATTTCATATATCAAAAAATACAAAAACATTTAATAACTCAAAAAACAAAAGTGAGGTGGGGTTCGTTACCTATGTCTCCATATGATGATCATTGTGGTAGGGGCATATCCTGATCTCCATAGAAGTTTATCCATGCATAGGGGTAATCGTCTATGGCGATGATCTGTCTCTGCCACCAGAGAAAGAAGTCTTCTAGATAGGGGTTATCCACCCTACCCCCTCCCAGTCTCCGCATGACATTAGCCCACCACCCTGTGTGGATCAATGTCAACTATAGGGCTTAGCCCCAACACCCTCTCAAAAAAGAATGCACTCAGTATGCTGCCGAACCCAAAGTTTTGTACCCTGCCCATCTTGTAGTCACTGAGTTGTTGCTTCATGTTGCTTAGCATTGAGGTACTATAGTCATATATCGTAGGTTTCCTGCACTCTACTGCATAGAACATCATTGACCTTGAGTCCTGGTTCAGTGATGCTAAACCTGTAATCTTGCCCAATGCCAATAGTATGGCTTTCAGCCCTAGGTTCTAAACTGTGTTTGTAGGGATTTGACTTCCAATCTTCTTTGTATCGGGAAGGAAATACATAGCTATTTACTCCTCTATAGTCAGCCTTCCTCCTTGCCCATGGGATCATAGGTTCACCATCTCCCTTCGCCTAGACAAACCTATGATAAAATATATGTCCTCAACCTCAGTGCTGAGTGACATGCCATCCAACTGAAAGGTCTCAAAATCTGGATCTTATTAGTCTACTAGGAGCTAGAGTATCCTTGATTTAGCCCTCAAGCTTCTAAGGTGCCAAAATTTGTATAACCTGCAAGCCCTCAGCACTTGTTGAGCCATTAGATATCCTTGCATAGCCTCTTCAACATTACCATGTTCTCTTTCTCTCCATTCTAGCACCATTTTGCACAAACCTTTTTGAGTTTCATCACTATTTTCCTTTGAAAATAACATTTGCAGCCCTGTACATGATTGTTCGCAAAACAACTACGTATGTACACACGCATCGTGGTCTTTTCACATACACCCATCCCTATATGTGGAAAAAGACCCTATTTCCGCATGGACTGAAATGCACAAGTTGGGATGTCCTAAATAAAAAAATTGACCACCAAAATAAAAAAAAATTGCATGAAAGTGAAAGAGGAGGGAACAGGTAATTACCTGGACCAAACGTGGAGTGATTTTGTCAGACGATGACCCATAATCAACTCTTGAAATTCTGGATACAAAAGCACTATGGTGGGTGAATTTTCAATATGGTATGAAAATTTTAATTTTCACTATTTTATAGTAAACAATTTGAAATTTTATCCCACTTCCTATAGTGTTTCACTGTTTCTGACCATTTTGGACCATTTGGACTAATATGATGTTGTAGGATCCCATTTTGGGTGTGGTTTGACCGAGAGTTCGACTTGTTTGTGTCTGTTACAGGTATCATGTCTAAATTGGCATATAGGTTAGGATCTCACATCCACTTGCATTTTGCATGACCTTATGACTATTTCATCTTAACCTTATGTATGAACGCATTCCATGATGTCACAGAACCTTCATTCTACTATTAGAAGTGGTGTTATGTGAATGGTATATCTTTCCTATATATGGGTACCCTAGTTAGATCTTATATTGCATTTGGTGCCCATGCTGACATTTCTCCTTTAGGGTGTGGGAGTCCCTTTTTAGTTAGTCCTACCATGTCCTTGAGCAAGAGATTCATACTCCTCTTGAAATTTATGCTATCCATGTCCTTCGGGACTCCCTTGTATATATCAAGTTGTAATTGCATTTTCATGAATTTTTACTTTCCTTCTTGAGCTTTATGTCGGCTCCCTGACTTTGAGTAATCAACCAGATAACCTGAGCTTATCTTGTGTTTATCCAAGAAGAGACTTTCTACATATATTTTGCATCTTGATCATCCCTTTTACCAGGAGGATACCTTCCCCCAAGTGTCGTTATCTTGCACATATATCCTTGCATTGAGCATAGGCATGTTCCACTACTTGGAACTAGTTTTCTTGTGCTCCTGACACTCGTCTTATCCTATATTTGTACTATAAAGAACTTTTAATCTTTTTCAATCTTTTCAAAATATCTAAAAAAGTCCAAAAATATCAAAAACCAAAAAGCTGGATAGGGCAAGATGTTATCTTTGGTAGCAGTTGAGTTGTGCCTCCTTCGAATAGAGCACTATATATCATATTTGTTGGTTGGGTTATTAGTTTGACTTTAGGATCTATACTCGTTACTCTCAGTTTATCTCCACTGAATGGTTAAGCTTCCAGTCCCCATGAAGCCTCTATTGATGCCTCCTATGTAACAGAGATGTCCTAGTTTCCATATCAATTCCATGCTTCCTACCTTCAGTTACCATTTTTATTTATGCTCTTGTTCAAAGGAATTTGAATCCTGAGTCGAGCATTCCTTAGTTATCTTGAATTTGCATGTCAACCATTCTCGAAACTGTTACTGGTTCATGCACATCTTTGTTCGATTTCTTCTATATTATACAGCATTGTTGAGTACCTCGTGTTGGTTTATGGGGGATGCTTTAATGCCCTCCTTCTAGCAGATTCCATTGCATTGACATCAGATTTATTATTCTAGAAAAGGAGTCTAGATTCCTTTGAGTGGCTTGAGACTTACAGTCATCAGTGGTAGGTTATCTCGCCATTGAAAGTTTTGGAATACATCAATGTCCCCTGATCAATGGATTCTTCCAAGTGTTCGACCTCAACACATCTATTCACACCTGTTAGATTTCACTCTGTACCTTGATTCTCATTTTCATTATTGGTGGGTGATCTTGCGTCTATTAACAATATACATCAATGACTGGTAATTAGATGATAGAATACTATGTTCAACCTTGACACATCTATTCACATAGTAGGACATGTACTCGTAGAGGTTTGCGTAGAAGACCTTCCAGCTTGGTGGAATTCCATGTATGCTACCTCCTTGATCGTTCCAGTGTTCATGAGATATCATCTCTCATGATTTGATTCCAGTGTATACCAGATATATTCAGCTACTATGGATATATTGATCCATTGTATATCTTTAGCCATTATGGAGATCTTGGTCTATTGTATATCTTCATCCACTCAGGGATATTCTGATCTATTGTATATTGTACGTATTGATGACCACACATGACACATTTTGAATATCATGCCTATTCATGGCCATCGTACTCTTATGTATCTGGGACTGCTCCATATATTTGTAGACATATGCAGAGATTGATCATTGCGTTGTAGTGATGAGTGGCCAGTTCTTCCACCTAGGTCTTCATTACTAGACTTATGGGATGGATTTTATAATGTATTTCGCTCATCATGTTACCCCTCTGACCTCACACATTAGGGGGCATCTTTTATAGGTGATTTTACCACACATGGTTGATCACATATTTATGGCCTTCCCTGTCCCTCTGCAGACTCTTTAGACCCTATGGACTTATATTATCGTTTGATGTTCCAAGATCATTCCTCAAAAACCCCTGTTTATTGTTGTACGTGACTTTTAACCCCATACTCATGTGTACACATGAATTTTGACCTCCAACCCATGTACATTGCAATGTATGCATAAGTACAACCATTTTTGGAATTTTCCTCATATGAGTCTAAAAAAATTGACTCTTGGCCTTCTAAATTGCTTGAGAAGACTCAAATTCAACCCTCCATTACCCTTTTGGAGTGCTATATAAGGAACCCCTTGGATACATTGAAGAGGAGGAATTGAAGAGAAAAGAAACTATAGTCCATTGTTGCCTCAGTTTGCTTATAGTCGACTCTGCATCCCTTTGTCCCTTTGGAGCACTTAGTGTTATTCTGGAAAGCTTTCCTTTTGTTTGTGAGATTTATATCGAGAGATGGAGGATTGAGGTGGTGGAGGCCCAAGTGGAGGACTCGGTTACTCTGGTTCGTAGATGTGTCGACAGAGGTTGTTACTATTGTAATCTCTGATTTTATTAATAGAAATATCATTTCCTGTCCAATTATGTGCATTTCAACATCAATATTGTATCCATGGATATGTTTAGATTCCTATACATTATTGAATATATATGCTAGAGTAGGTCCAACACATTATTATAGAGCATGCTTGTCTTGTTTATTTTTGTTGAGAGCGAATTGCAAAAGCTCAATGGGGATCTACTTCAACCGTCCGAAACAAGGTACAATTCGATATCCCTTAGTGTTAGATGTTTGGTTTCTCTTGCATATTGGGAAAGATTGATTTCTATCATCAAGCTATCTGTTGTGGTATGCCCTAAGTAATAGGAAGTTTCTATCCATAACATAAGGCCTTAAAAAGAATTGTTTTCTTTTGATTCTCACACTGAGGTAAACACTTTAAAATTTTAGTTTTTTAATACTTGTTAATTTGTTAATTTCCACATATTGTACATGTTAGTTCACTAATGTTATCTACAGTCTAATATTTACAATTATTAAACTTCCAGATGCCATATCCTTCACGAGGGAAAGCAGTGATGGAGGTAGCATCCATGGTCGTATCGACCGAGGAAACTTTTGGGCTCCAAGTAAATAACTAAAAATGCCAATTTTTAAATACAAGTATTTTTATTGAATCATGCATCTCCTCATGAACACTTGATGACTATAGGAACCAACCGAAACATAGTAGACCATTTCCTGTACTTGAATCTCCTCCTAGGACATACGTGAACAAGGTTCTTGTGTATATGAGGCAACCTACTCCTATCAAAACTCCAATTGTCCACAACCATGGAGCTACTAATACCAGGGTAATGTATATTCTTCGATGATATTTGTTGGTTAACTTGAAATGCAGCGCATAAAATGTTTTGTTAATGTTTGATTTGCATGTTTACTACATCAGGAGCTAGAGTTTACTATTGAAAACCTCACAGGGATGGTTGATGTAGCAGTTAGTGCTGCATCTACAATGACAACAAGTCACACAAACATACAACTATTTCAACATGATTGTTACATAGTTTATTATTGTTTTCTAATGTTTATTCATGCATGTCTAACTATTTCAACATTTGTTGTTGTAGCCACCGGCAGCAGGAGTTATTGATGCAGCAGTCAATGTGGCATCTGCAATAACAACAAGCCAAACAAAGGTACAACTATTTGAACATGATCTACACATAGTCTGTTATTTTTTTCTATTGTTTATTCATGCACATCTTTAAGTATTTCAACATTTGGTGATTGTAGCCACCACCACCACCAACAGTTCCTGCCCCCTCTGGTTCGACGATGGATGTAACCATCCTTGATGTTCAACCAACATCTCCATCTGCTACACAAGGAACACAATTCCCTTTGTCATAGTCTCTCATTGAGGTGAGATTTCCATTAATGAGGTGTGTGTCCCTCCCTCACTCCCCATCTCTCAAAAACTCTCTCCACGTTATTTATACCTCCCTCGCTATCCCTCCCTACATCACTCTCTCTCTATTGCTCTTGCCAGTCCCCTATCTCATTATTTCTCACACCTCCCCTCCTCCATCTCCCACACAATCTCTCTCTCTCTCTCTATATATATCTATATGTGTGTGTGTGTGTCCCTCC
>LPNX010254716.1:87758-125747 GCA_001517045.1 Pseudotsuga menziesii | reverse complement strand
TTTGTTAATTCTACAAGGCAGGAAATGTAATTTGAATTTTAACATGCCAATTCACTTGCTTGCATGTCACCAATAGTCCTATGTGTATGGTTTGGAATTTGCTCTAGTAATACCAAACCTATGCTATGGTATATGATAAACCATATCTAATTCAATATTTCCCCCATTTTCTGAAGAAGTCATTGTTTACACACTCATTACAACATGATACACACAACCATTTTTTGATGAAATCTTAAACATAAATAGCATTTTTTCTGTAGATTCTAAATATGTAATTTTTATTAAATTTTTTTATATTTTCCTATTTGTTTTCAATTTCTATTGTGTCCTAACTCCTTAACTCAAAATACATGTTGTTAGTGTTTTTCCCATAAATTTTTCAATTTGTAATCGTTTAAAAAAAAATTATATGGTCCACTAGAAGTCCATGATTTCTACATTCTATAAAAAACCCATTTAATGATTATTTCATTAAGACCTTCAAAGGCTTCACCCACAAAAGATGCACCATTTTCAAGGAAAGATCATTTAGATAATTATAAGAAAAAATTAAAAATTACTATATTTATTTTCAAAAAATAGCGCTGCACTAGTGTTATATATACTCTACGTTCATGCAAAGCTTTGTATCTTGAAAGACTCATTTAGGCCCTCAAAGGTTGCACCCACAAAAACATATACCTTTTCATTTGCCTAAAAAAAAAGTGACTATTAGAAAAAAAGAAATTTGACATAGTTATAAAAAATTTCAAGACATAAACCTTATATATTTGGAAACATGATTCAATTTCCTACATTTAATATTTTTTACTAAAACCAAGTTATTTTATGTAACTATTGCATCTAACTTTCCAAAAGTGACCCTCAATAGCCTGCACTATTCCAGATATTCTGGCGATTTTTAATAGTCGTTGGTACCGACAAGGCATGCCAAGATGTTGTATGTCGAGCATAATACCTGTCAAGGTTTGTCGAAGTTGATTGTGTCTAGGTTTGGACTTGTTGAATCAGTCGAAGTATTTGAAGTGTTAGACTTTGTCGAAGTTTGACAACAGGCCAACTGTTGGTTGGATCATTCCTCCTTCCTTGAGAAACAATGGTCTCCATGATGTATTCGTTCAGGTGATGAAACTATTTGGCTACTTCAAAAGCAGAGTACCATTTTCCTTGCATGGGGATTTGTTCATCTGTAGCCACTTAAAACAAGGGAATGGATTTTTTCCTTGTATGGTGTATGCATCGTCCCACAATGGTGTAAAAACGAAGCAGTTCCTGAACATCTGGATGAATGTCTTCAGGATTTTTTGTATGCAAGTCATTATTTTCCAACAATGGTGCATTGTATGGTCGAAGTAGATCTACATTGAATAGTGGATATAGGAAAAGACATGCATGAATGTCAAGTTGAAAATCACTTTCTCCAATCTATTTAACAATACTACATGGACCATATTGTAAAGGATTCAACTTTTTGTATGGACCAGTGAAGCACTCCTTCTTTAGATGTAACCAAACCTAATCCCCAATTTGGAATGAATGAGGAATATGATGCTTATCGTGTCGGGCCTTAGCTTTTGCATTATCTCATTTCCATTTTTCATGTTCTTGTTTTTGGATGTTGTACATTTGATCTTTGAAATTGAATGCTTTCTTGAATTCTCGTCCTTCAAAGTTAGTGTCATTCGAATATGTCGAGGAACTGATCAAGTCGATAGGCACTGAGTGTTGAAATTCGTAATAGATATCAAATGAAATATTTCCCATAGAAATTTGTTGAGAACGATTGTATTTGTGTTGTATGTATGGAAGGTTGGCATCCCATGTTCGAAGATGCTTGTGGTTTTACATGCGAAGTCATTGTTCTACCAAGAAATTTTCAACTTTTGTATGTTTTTCTATCTGTAGATGTAAGGATTTTGAGAAAGAAAGTATCGTGTCGAGTTGTTTCCAAAGAGTTTTCCAAAATGTGGTCACAAATCTAGCATCTATGTCAGAAATAATGGTCATTGGGAGGCCATAATGTTTCCACACATGTTGGAAGAAGAGGTGAGCAATCTGTTGTGTTGTCATAGTCTTCTTGCATGGTATAAGTATATGGCATCTTGGAAAATATGTCGAATACTACTAAGATAGCTTCATGCTGATGTTTCCTAGTAGGATATCCAATCATGTAGTCCATAGAAATAGATTCCCATGGTCAACTAGGTACTCGTAGGGGTGTGTACAAACCTTGTTGTTGATTCAATGGTTTAGAAACAGCACAAACTACACACGATCGAACATACTTGGTGACATCATATTTAAATGAAGGGAAACAAAAATACTTTTGGATAATAACAAGTTTTTTTTCGACTCCAAGATGTCGTACAGTATTGTTGTAGTGCGCTTTCCAAATCAGCTTTTGTTAGTGCTCATCGGTCGGTACACAAAGTTGTCCAAGCTTGTATAGAAATGTGCCCTTCAAGAAGTAGTTGGTAGTAAACAACATGTTGGTCTCAAGATGTTGATAAATTTCAAAGAAGTTGCAGTCTATCGAATAGTGGTGGCGTAACCCTGCATACACATAAATGTAGACAGTAGAGTAATGGGTGGTCAGCTGAGAGAATCAACTGCAGCATTGGATTTTTCTTTCTAATATTTAATTATCAACTGAAATTCTTGTAGGTAATTAATCTACTTGAGTTGTTGAGTTGTCTCTAGTTTTGTATGGGATGGAGTGAAATGCAAAGGTTTATGGTCAGTGAGTATGATTGTTTCCCTGCCAAGAATGTAGTGTCTCCATTGCTCAATATCTTGCACAATGGTGTACAATTATCTTTCATATGTCGAATACCTTATAACAGTGTCATTTAAGGTTTCATAATGAAACGAGACTGAGTGACCTGATTAAGTGATCACTACCGTTAGAGCAGAGTCCTATGCATTCTTCTCAATCTCAAAAGATTAATTCAAATCAGCTAACACAAGTACTAGTGCAGTACAAAGATTGTTTTTTAGTTGTTCAAAATATTTTTGTTGTTTTGGTGTTCATTTGAAGACAGTTTTCCCATATCCTTTAGTCAATTGATTCAGAGGCCAAGCGATATGGGTAAAGATAAGTATGAACCATCGATAGAAATTCACCAAACAAAGAACAATTCTTAGTTCATGAATGTTTTAAGGAATGGGCCAATCTTTGAGGATCTGTAATTTTCCTAGGTTGACATGAATGCCTACAAATTCAATTACATACCCCAAATATATGATGTTGGTCATCCCAAATGAGCAGTTGTCCATGTTCAGATACAATCATTTTTTTTGGAGAGTATTGAAGACTTGTCGAAGCTCTCTGACATGTTCTTACCATGATCAACTGAAAATAAAAATATCGTTGAGATAGACAATGACACACTTTCCAATGAAAGGTGGTAGAAGTTCATCCATATATCTCAAGAAGGTTGCAAGTGCATTTTTTAAGCCGAAAGGCATGACTGACCATTCAAAAAATATTCCATTGGTCTTGAAAGCCATTTTCCATACATCGGTGGACTTGATCAAAATTTGATGATATCCCAACTTAAGGTTGAGATTTGTAAATAGCTTAGAACATTTCACATAGTCGATGAGTTCATCTATCCTTGGAAGACGATATTTTTTCTTTACTAAAAAAAATTCAGATCCCGATAGTCGATGTACATGTGCCAAGTTTTGTCTTTCTTTGGAACTAGGACGACTAGATTTCCACAAGGAGAGGAGTTGAGGAGGATGTGACCTTTATTGATTAAATCTTGGATTTGTCTATGAATCTCTTTGTTCTCAAGAATGGATCTTCTATAAACAAATGTGTTCCAGCCTTCATCCAACCGATATTGCAAGGATGAGAATGTGGAGAGGTGACAAGACGTAATTTCTTCACAAGATATTCAGAAATGAAGTTCTTCTACCTACTATTATCCACAATTAGATGTAATGGAATTTTCTAAACCAATATCCATGTATGGAACATGCATTCTTGTTCCTCCTCATTGACAATAGTCGAGGCTATCAGAGTGGTTGAAGTTGAGGCCAAAAGGGTTTATGAATCTGGATCAGACTCTACCAAGGTTATGTCAGACACATTGGGTGTCGCTAATTTTGCCAAAAATGTCTTCCAAGCTTTGAATTATCATGTATCATGCCATGCTAAATTGTGATAATCACACCATTTCTTGGTAGGATCTTGTTTGCTGCATTCCTTCTTGTATTTCTCAAATTTATTCTTGTGTTGATAGGGATTCAGAAGAGTTAGATGAGAAGGGTGTTTAAACTTGTTGGATTTTGTTGGTGACTTCTTCTCGGATGTTTGACCTGTTTGCGTGTTCATGAAACATGATTTTCCTTTTTGTTTAGCTTCAATATTGTTGGAGTATTGAAATGCATTCACAAGCATACTGACAGTTAAAAACTCCATCTCTTCTTGAATGTATGGGGGTAATATGCTGACATACTTAAGGCAAATCAATTCGTCTTCTTCTTCGACACCAAGTCTAGCCATGAGTTAATAGAACTCATTGATGTAACATTGTATGGACTGGTCTTTCCATTACCTTAGTAGTTTCCACTTCTTATATTATTGTTCAAGATACTTGGGTGGGTAGAAATCCTTTCGAACATGTTTGGAAAATTTTACCCATGTGTCTATGAGGTTGCCTTCTTTTTATATTTTTGTCGATACATTTTCCCACCAACAATGTACGGAGGTTGACATATTCAAGGATGCAATGGTGACTTTTTCCACTTTGGAGAGTTGATTCACAGAGTAGTATGATTCTAGTTGTTGTCCCCAATTATTGAGGAATTTGGCGTCACTATTTCCTTCAAGATTCAGTATGTATAGATTCATTATCAATTTGAAGGGGCTGATTTTATCAGAGTGAGGTCACGTCGAGGAGTCTCCAGAATTCGTAGTGAATCACATGAGAATCTCACTGAACTGAAATAGCATTTAGGTTTACTGGTGAGCCAATGCTTTTTCTATGAGTTGCTTTGTCTCATCAGTTGCATGTCTATTGTCTACTTCCTTAACCACATTTTCTAAAGTCAAAGGAAGTGTCTTCTTATGTTGTTGATATTGGGAATGTGTTTGAACAGGCACAAGTTAAATAGCTTCATTGGAAGTGTTGATGTAACCTAGGCTCTGAACAAGTTCAAGCTCTGATAAAAATGATCCAGGTCATGCTTAGGTGCACGCTACGAACAATAGTCAACTAAATGATTCGAGCACTATTATGGCGGAATCATAGAAAAAGAACAAGTAAATTAGGAAACACCCGATATCAATAGAAAGTATGCACACAGACAATATGCAAGAATTCGAACCAATTCTATTATTACTTCTTCTTTGTGAAGGTCAGATGTTTGTTACAATAGTGTACATGTTTATATAGAATTTTGAGGTGCTTTGGTGACTACCCCTTACGTTCAGTTACAAGAAGTTATAATGGCTCAAAATTTCAACTATTGTAGATGACTGGAAGACAGAGATATTCTATTGATGTTCGATAGTCATCAATGCTGACAAGGAATGATAAGATGTTGCATGTCAAGCATAAAACCTGTTGAGGTTTGTCAAGGTTGATTTTGTTAAGGTATACTTGTTGAAGCTGATGCTGAACTTATTGAAGCAATTAAAGTAGTTGAAGTGTTAGACATTGTCAAAGCTTGATAACATGCCAAGTACTGGTTGGATTTGTTGACCAGTTTGGTTAAAGGCATCGTGTGTTCACTGGAGGCTTATGTTGAAGAGCATGAAGTGACTGGTTTAAAAGGCTACTCGTGTCCAGTGTTGTGGAGGAGCTAAGTCTTGGATGGAATTCCCTTGTCAGTGGCTCTTTTCACGTGTGTCTAGGGTGGATCAAATTGGTTGTCATGAGTTTCTAGGAGGAGCCACACACACCCACATAGGGTGTGTGATTATTAATTGTTGGGAACTTGAAGATGTCTAAGTGTAGATTAAAGAGCAGTATCTATTAATAGGTGAGAGGAGATGTTGCTGAGAAAATTCATGATCCCCCCATGATAGGGTTTGTCTTAAGTTTATAGTGAGAGGTTAGGAGAGTCGTCGGTGAATTAGTATGAAGCTGTTGAAACCACCAATCAAAATGTAAAGGAGCATGCATGCTAGTAGTAAGCCTCCATTATGATTGCTAGCATCGGTGCTTGAAGAAGGAAGATCATAATGTGAAGGGGGCCATGTCCATAGATAATTTTAGGGGCTATATATAGCCCTTAGGCTATATTAAGGGGGTTACAAAAATTTAACTGTTTATTTTCTTATATGGAAAGGTTTTTTTCACCAAAAATATATTCGCCCAATATTTATTAGCAAAAACGTAAATCCAAAATGAATACCATGATGTATATTACTGAGAAAAATGAAAATAAAAACAAATTTTCCCTAAAAATATCTCCCTCCAATATATCTTTCGCCCCCAATTTCTAGAGAAAATATAGTGAAATCACTCTTTCGCCCCCAATTTTCACTAATAGAGGCCTCCAAGGGTTATTTCACCCTTCATTTTCCTTTTAATTTAGGCATATGGTTCCATTTTCTTGTATTTTTAGTCAAATTCATGTGATACCTTCTTTCATTCGTTGATTTTCAGTACTGGTGGGAAAATTAGGGGCTATTTTTCTATATAGAGGCTACAGTGGTTCATGGTTCACCCACATTGGATTGATTGGATTGTGCTTGTAGGGTGAAGGTTCTTGATGATGTGATTCCACTTTTCATTCTTGGTTTTGTCGACATTTTAATATTCACATAACATTTCCATTGTCGAAAGCTCACGTCTTGAAGGGGCATGTTGGACATGCAATTTATGAGAGAATACAAACTCACATCACACTTTTCATCCAATAATTAACATGCTATGATTTTTATCCACAATTACAACATATTATTCTCTCGTAAATTTACCTTTTTATTATGCTTTTTATCATGGAAGCTTTTTGAGGCCTATTGAATTCTAGGGAACTCTTGATTCTTAGGGAACATTTGGTGTTATTAGGGTTTTATTCTATCCTAGGAGTATTGGTTCTATGAAAGTGTTATCGAGATCAAGAGATATGATATATTTTATGCATTGTGATATTTAAACTATCAAATGACATTTATGTGTTGTTAGTGGGTGTTACTCTTAATGGAGAGAAGCCATATGGGTTTTATATATTCAAACTAAATTTGACCTAGCTATTTAAAATGTGCTTTTATTAAGATATTGCTCTGTAATTATTATTGGATATAAGGAATTAATGAGAGTGTATATGTTCATATTTTATGTATTTTATTGTTTATGTTTGGGATATTTGTAATATAAATAAATGCACACTCATTATAATGGCAGGGATATAGTCGAATGGCCATTATTTTGGTTGTCTTCTTGTAGAGTTGTCCAAAGCGTAGTAGTAGATTATTTTGTCTATATTGAGAAGTTCATGATTGGCAGATTTTTTTATTCATATTGCAAAGTTCATCAATTTTATTTGTGACCTAAATTTGTTGAGTTTGGTACTTCTTTTATGATATTTTTTTAAGGGTCATTTAAAAGCAAAAGGTTTTTTGGTGATTTGTTTGGGTGTGTAATTTCTATCATCATCCAAAAATGGATCTAGTTATCTCTGATAAATATGTTATTGGGTTGGAACACCATACTTCATCTCTATCATGATTGTATATAATATGTAGAGGAAATATTTTACCTAAGATGTACGCATTGTGCTATATGATATCTAATCTTTTGCATTCAATGATGGTGATAAAAATCTTTTACCACATTTTGCATGCTTTCAAATTTTTTAAGGACATGGATACAAGCACCTCCTCAATTTACCTAAAAAAAGTAGTTTTTAAGAGTATAGTTCAATTATATGTGTGATGATGCATTAATGTTCTTTCCATTCTTGTTAGGATATGTTCTTATTTCTAATAACCCTTGCAAATTTCTAAATAATTATAAAAATTTAAATCAAATGACATAATTTATATTTTGATTGTCAACAAAAGAAAGGAAAAAGTGGAATTCGTATCTACAAACAAATAAATAGGTTGTTTTTTCTTAAATGGTAGCTTAAAAATGAGATATTTTGAAAATAAGCTAACTCGAAATTCATACACTATATTAAGGTTTTGGGTCTCCGTAATGTTGGAAAGGGGACCAAATGCACAAGGTGCGACAAAGAGGACATCGGCAAGCAGAAGAATAAACTGTGTGGAAGAAGATACTAAGAAGTGTGGTCGGCTTGGTCACACTATTTAGAAGTTTTGGTCCAAAGTAGTTAGAGAGTCTACCCATGTGGACCATTTTTTTACTGATTAAGCCTATAAATAGAATGAGGAGTAGATTCAATAAATAGATCGATTGCAGTAGATCATGAGTAGTATGATCAACTGAATGCAATTTTCTGGTATGCAATCGATTGATCTACAAATGACTTTGTCTTTGGTATGAGGCTATTCGACCAAGGGATCTTTGATGTTTTTTTAAGCTAATATAAGAAGAATGTTGATGATGGAATTCGTGTCTCTTTTTGCGTGTCTATTGAAACTATAATGATGTGATCTATGGTTTCTCATGTCCAAATGATGCGAAGTCTTACTGTATCTATTGGGTTCATATATGTTGATGTATTTTTTATCTGAGTTATGTTGCTGTGATAATTGAATTTATTGTGAATTATGATAAGTGAATCTCATGAATGATGTTTGTAAACCTTCGGATCTTTGGGTAATACTTCGTATAGAATAAGACATAGTGTGCAATTCCTCTTCCTTCTGCAGAGATGTGGTTCCTGCATCCCTTCCTTAGACATCTCGAGTGAGACTACATTGCCTTCGTAGGTGTTGTTGGATAGAGTAAAACCTATCTAGGTCAATGTATAGCGAGATCATGTTTATGGTTGTCGACAAATATGTGGAGTGACCCCTTGTTGACTGAAGTGTGTCAACATATATTACTCCAAATTATATTAATTGTTTCTGGGTTCCATAATTTCTCCACTGTTTAAAGTGTTCAATTCTATCAATTTGTCGGTATGTCAAGATTTTGGTCCCAACACATCTGTTCGACCATTAAGGGACGATATAAAAAGTGCACTTTGTATTGTCCCTAAATCTAGTTAGTGTAGTTGTGTTTCACCAACACCTCCAGTTATGGGTGACCCAATACTACGCAGTGAAATGTACAAATAAATCTCTCGTCGCCTCACTCATGCATTTTTTCATTTGAGGGTCTATGAATTGAGGGATTCAAGCTCTAGTATACCCTATTCTATTACACTAATTTATTAATTTGTAGAATCAAAATCTCATCCTTCCTAGCAAAATATTCACCCAGACATTAGAAGATTCTATAATTTGATGAAATATTTTCCAAGTTTTTACGATATTTTATAATTTAGTGAAATATTCACCAATAGTTTACAATATCTTATAATTTAGTGAAATATTCGCCAAGATTATAAAATATTCTATAATAGAATGAAAGTTTAGACAAAAAACTATATACAAATATTATATTATTGATAAAATAGCCTTCAATTTTTCCGATATATTAGGGATATTCTCCCATTTATTATACATATAAATTTAGGTAGTGTTCTTAAAATTATCCTTACTAGTGTTCTTTGCATTTTCATTTCAAGAGGAATATCTATCTACGTCTTGAGCCTGCACTAAATGGAGTAGATCCGAGTGTAGCTACCATTGCAAGGACATGATTAGTATCTTGAGAACTACTATGTATTGAAAAAGACAAAGTAAGAGGAGTGGTGAATCAGGATGAGACATAGTGTCAGCCCTTGATCTATGCGCTTCTCCCCACAAATCAAGTTTGCATGTGAAGGAGATTGTTGCATGAGGTTTCAATGATATTCACTTCCAAAAAAAAGTTGTGGAGGAAATTCAACGTAGAATCAGATAAGTTTTTGAAATTGATTTGGGTGTAGAGAAGAGCCACCATCATATGGAAGTAAACCATCAAACCGCTGATTGAGTAACCATTTTTTTTGAGCAATTGCATCCTGTGAGAAAGAAGGAATTGAAACGAGTCTATTGAAGCCAAGTGAAGCCGCACTTTAGTCATGAAGAGAAGTCCCTTTCTTGGAAACTACACACTCTATGTATGAGGAGTTCATTGTTGAGTGAGAGCTATTGTATGAGCAATGAAGATGAAGAATACTGTTATTCTTCCTAAGGAAGGAACTGCATGAAGCAAACCTAGTGATTTCACTAATCTGTGTTTTTTAGAAGGACTTGTTCAAATAAAAGTGTTGATAACCAAATATTTAATTTTTTCATCCTGAAAAGAACCCATATTAACTACTAACATTGTTGTTTGTATAGATCGAGTCGTTTCCAGAGATCGAGGAGCTATGCTAGAAATAATATCGACGAGTAAGAGTATACCAACAACTGTGAAATATGTAAAGGTTGTATGAAGGGAAGCCCACATTTCCAGAAGTGGATTGACTCTAAGAACGTCTATGTGAAGAGGATCCAGTCTTTCCAAACTAGATGTCAGTAGTAAAAACATCCGTCTGGTATTTCCATTGCAGCCAGTGAAGAGGGAAGAGTTGTGTTGTGATGGAAATTCTTCTTTGATATATGGACAAATTCATGAGAATTTTTTGTGAACCTCGCTATGATGAAGAAATACAAACTGAGCTTGAATAGATTGCAATCAAGAATGACATGAAAATGATTCTTAAAATGATGAGTGATGAAGAGGATTTAATATCTACAGAATGTAATGATGATGTCAATGCTATAATTATTGTTGAAGAAATGAAATTTAATATTTAATCTATAAGTATCCATGATGATATTGTAAATGAAGAGTTTTATGAAGAATTGGAAGCAATATTGAATTCTACGGAAGAATCCAAAGATATTAAAAAGGACGAGTTGCTTAAAGTTGGAATCCATATTTTTGTTGTAAGTGACAAAGGTCATGAAGGGGACAGTGACTCATTGTAAACTTGAAGGAAAAATTGTTGAAGGTGAAACCTGTAATGAAATGAAGAATCTACCTAGCAGTAGAGGAAAAAAAAGAGCATGCACAATGCATATAATATGCATTTTGAATTTGCAGCTCATGATGTGAATGGACAATATGAGTAAATTCCATGGAATCTTAATAATGGAAGCCACAAAGGTGATCTTGTTATACTCACAATAATGAAAAGCAAGCCAAAGGTCAAACTGAAGCATATAAGAAGGAGAATTGAGGAGTACAAGGTATGGATCCCTAAGAAAAAGAAAATTAAATTGTAAATTATTTTTCTAATTTATAACCATGGTTGAGACTAAGTCTAGTAGGCATGTTAGGTATAGTTATTACAGAAAATATATTGCTCCAGTAAGGGAGGATGTTGGAATAATTCCTAAATCATAGGAATTGTATAAGATATTGGATTCTTATGTGTCCTCTCAAGATAGATGAGTGGTTTGTGATCCATAGTTTTAGGATATGAGGTTTGTCTTGTTAAGAAGTATTTATTTTATATATGTAGGCATTTTTCATGAAATAGATAGATTGGTTATTAACATATATGTGTGTTTGTGTGAACCTTTGTGCTCTACACCTCCTCCTCCTCTGTCATTTCTAAATCTTTGATGTTGTTTCTCATTTGCATCATTACTAGTTCATGAGTGGGTTACACCTACCACATATAATATAAGTGAAACACTGAAAACCATTTAATTAAGTTTTCATGCACATAAGAGCAACATTCAACACACTAACCAAAGAGAGATGTAATATACCCTATTTCCTCATTACTATTTTGGGAAAAGGGGTATAAATTTTTCTTTTGTTATTTAGCAAAACAAAATTAAATGTCATAACGAATTAGTTTTAATAGTAAGATTAATTAAGTTATCCTAAAATAATAGTTAGTTGAACTTTTTGTATGTAAAAGGACTTACATTATTGATAGCCATCCATTACTTACAACTAGAATCCTACATTCGTTCTCTTCGAATATTTTTAGAAAGTAATCACTAAATTTTTGTTCTAAGCTTCAACCACTTGATTATATTAAAACAATTTACAAGGATTTGTTGGTCAATTGTTAAGTATCATACATTAATGATAGTACTATAGGCCATTATTCTAAATTGTCTTGAAACATTAACAACCGCATGCTGCTTGTGTGTAATATTTATATTTAGATATGAGGGCTATAAATTTACTAGTACTATCATTCAATTTTATTTAACTACCTCATTCAATTTACTAGTACTAACATATATCATTCAATTTTATATTACATCCATTGTATACAAATGATTTACCCTATATAAGGTGTATGTTCTGTAAGAAAAAACAAAATCATAAATAGCTTGTAAAAAAATGGAAAAGAAAATATATAAGGCAAATATACGAGAGAGACACCCATATACATGGTTCACCCGAAAATGGGCTGTGTACAAAAAAAAAATTGCTAGCGTCTTTTATTATTTTATCCAACAAAGGAAGAAATACAATCTACAACATATCCACTGCGACTTTTATTTACACTCTCACAACATTCCCCGTAAATTTAACTCTGCACTAGAAGCTAAAAAACAAAGGAAAATCCCCTAAATACCTTTAATTGATTCCTTATTAACCATAAATGACCACTAATTAACCCTCAAAAATTTCATAATTTACCCTAGAGGGCCCATAATTACCGCTAGTTGATCACTAACTACCCTAAATTAACGTATAATCAAATCCTAATTATTCCCATAATTGACCCCTAATCATCAACCATTAACCCCTACATACCACCATTTACCCTTAAATACCATTATTTACCCTTAAATGACACCACTAATTACACTCAATAACCTCTAATTATGACTAATTAACCCCTAGATTCCCTTACTTACCCATAATGGTCGTTGACTACCCTATAATAGACCCTTCGTAACCACAATTGAATTGTAATGCCCCATTATTAACTCCTCATTATCGTTATTTACCTCTTAATTACCCCTAAATTGCCATTAATTAACCCCTCATTAGTAATGATTGACCTCTAAATCCATGTTTATGCCTGAACCATTACCTCTACCACTTGATTTAGATCTTCAATCCATATTTTTACATACTACATAATTTGGATATTAATTCCTTCATTTAGACCTTAATACCCATTATTACTATAAACATTGAACTTATACCCATACACAACTCAATAAAATGATTCCTTCTATAAGATATGTATGATATGTATGATGGGGTGAGGCTTGTACACAACTCATGATCCATAAATGAAACAAATAGGTCTAAGATTTATGATTGTGACCCATTAGTACTTAACACCCATCATTAGTTGACTAAACCTAAAAATGGTGTCTTTATATTAGTTTTATGCAAAAACACTCATGCAGGTTATATGTGGTGGTTAAAAACCATACTTAGTATGCATGAGACTAAAACTCAATATTTATTAATTAATTCCCTTCTTTTGGCCACACACCATAGTTACATGAGCTAAACTTTGTATTATACTTATAGAAGTAATGGGATAAACCTTGGCCACACACCATGGTTACATTATCTATTTTTCATGGGCTAAACTTTGTAAAGGTTTCCACATACTTTTTTATACAAAAAAGGTTGCTTAGTATATTCGAAGTAGTGATATTGAGCCTTACAAATGGTGCACAATCCCTTAAAGAAAACATTACGACATAAGACATAGTGTTTTCACACAAATCATTGTTTAGGTCATCATTCCCATCCAAGATAGATCAATCCTTAAGTGTATGCACATATCTCTCTCAGTTAATGTTTTGGGCATGCTACTATAATGAGGTTTATAATACAAGAAAGGGATGTTTTCAATATTTGAGCTACAATCTAATGATCCAATGTATAACATGGTTTATAATACGAGGGATGTTTTCAATGTTTGTGCTACAATCCAAGGTTGAAATCTAGTGTCTTACATTATAACCCTTGTCCACAGAGATCATGAGCTGTTAGGCAGACCTTAAGCCACAACATATGTTTTACAAAGATAATCTTTGTCATGTAAACATGATATGATGGACATTTTGATATTTGTAACTACACTAAGAATGGTTCTTATAGTTTGAAACATGATTTACGATGAATACACAAAATCTTTATCCATATCATTTTCCTCCTCCCTTAGCTTCCTTTGACATTGTTAATGACACTTCTTTACATCAATTATGTAAATAGCTTATGCCTTACATAGTCTTTGGAGTTTTTTTATTAGAACAAAATGATTTTATATTTTTTCATTTCTTTCATGTAAACATAATATGAGCCTTTCAAAATAAAAAAATTATAACCATAAAATAATTAATATACCTTTCTAATTATTAAATTATATTACTATATTTAATTTACTATATATACTTAGTAACATAATAAGTTAGTAATAAAATAATTAAAAAAATATAACCATAAAATAATTAATATACTTTTCTAACTATTAAATTATATTACTATATTTAATTTACCAGATATACTTAGTAACATACTAACTTAGTAATAAAATAATTTAAGAAATAATAAAGTAATTATACTAGTAGCCATATGTTACAATTTAGTATGGGAGATGTACTAAAAATAAAAAGTAACTATTTTTTTAATCTAAGCTCATAAAATATAAAATAAAATTTAATAAAAAATAATTAAAAAAAATTATATATCATGTGATAAAATAAAAATATAAAACCAAATATAACTTCTAAATACTTGATAGATAGACCTCGTAGAAAAGCCTGCTAGTAATTAATACACTCTCACAACATAACATAAGAGGCGTACATTTATATTATATCTTTTAACAAGAACTATGTATGACTTGGACCACAAACTAGCCACGAATAGTCATAACATGTACAGGATTCTCGTGGATGAGTTGAGATGGATTTTTTTCACACAACAATGGAAGATCGAAGAGATCATCTGTTGCTTAAAACTGTCAATATTAAGAGCACAAGAGCACATTAATCACAACAACCAATAATAGAAGATCATTTTAAAGAACAGATTACTAGCGAGTCTAAGTTTATATCTCCAAACTTTGTAAGGGTTTCCACATACTCTCTATACAAAAAAAACAAAACAAAATTAGGTTCCTCAATAGATTCTTAGTAGTGATATTGAGCCTTATAGATGGTGCACAATCCCTCAAAGAAAACATTATAGCATAAGACATAGTGTTTTCACCCAAATCATTGTTTAGGTCCTCATTCTCATCCATGATACATTAAATCTTAAATGTACGCACATATATCCTATAGTTAATATTTTGGGCATGTTACTATAATGAGTGTAGTGGGGATTCTCCCATACTAGGTGCAAAACCACTTACCTTAAATGAGTTGGATCTAAGGGTAGAGTTCATAATGCAAGGGATTTCTTGACCTAGACTTACAACAAGCAATAACAACACATTTTTGCAATTTTATATTTTTTATCTAACTAATGAAAAAGTGCAAACATACCTTTAAATTGGGTGAATGCATCTATTTGAGAGAATTGTCCATATGCTCCTACGATCCTGGTCTATGGTTTTCTTCACCAATGGTTGTCAAAGGTAAATGGATCAAGGAGGCTATGGAGAAAGCTTGATATACATCATGGGATGAAATGGAAAAAGCATGCGAATGATTGAGGAATCAAAAGTGGTCCTTTTTGGAGAGAGTGGGGTTATGCTGCAATAAATGCCCATCTCCCTGTATTTATTTGGGAACAAATAATTTAATGTTTTGGACCAACTTTTGTGGAATTTAATTGTGAAGGTCAAAATAGAGGGAATAATGGTGGGATTATAATCTATAATTATAGTTTGGACCATAGAGATCTATATGGACAATTTTTGGTGTTACCAATGAGATTTATAATACAAGAGATGTTTTCAATGTTTGAGCTACTATCCAATGTAGAAATCTAGGGCCTTACATTATAAACTTTGTGCATAGGGATCATAAGCTATTAAGAAAGCCTTAGGCCACAACAAATCTTTTACAAAGAGAATCCTTAGCATGTTCGCATGATGGACATTTTCAGATTTGTAACTACACCAAGAATGGTTTTTATAGTTTGAAACATGATTTAAGACGAATAGACAAAATTTTAGGGCATCATATTTACTTAACCATTATGGCCATTCCCTTGGCTTCCTTTGACATTCCTAATAATACTTCTTGAAATCAACTATATAAATGGCTTATATATTATATAGTGTTTGGAGTTTTTCTATCACAACAAAATGAATGAGTTTATATGTTTTTGTGTTCTTGTAAAAATAATAAGAGCCTTTAAAAATTAAAAAATTATAATCATAAAAAATTTAATATATATTTTTAAGTACTAAATCACATTAATATATTTAATTTACTATATCTAGTATGTAATCTAATAATGAGGTTTATAATACAAGCAAGGGATGTTTTCAATATTTGAGCTACAATATAATGATCCAATGTATAACGTGGTTTATAATACGAGGGATGTTTTCAATGTTTGTGCTACAATCCAAGGTTGAAATCTAGTGTCTTACATTATAACCCTTGTCCATAGAGATCTTGAGCTGTTAGGAAGACCTTAAGCCACAACATATGTTTTACAAAGATAATCTTTGTCATGTAAACATGATATGATGGACATTTTGATATTTGTAACTACACTAAGAATGGTTCTTATAGTCTGAAACATGATTTAAGATGAATACACAAAATATCATTTTCCGCTTCCCTTAGCTTCCTTTGACATTGTTAATGGCACTTCTTTACATCAATTATATAAATAGCTTATGCCTTACATAGTCTTTGGACATTTTTTATTAGAACAAAATGATTTTATATGTTTTCATTTCTTTCATGTAAAAATAATAAGAGCCTTTCAAAATAAAAAAATTATAACCATAAAATAATTAATATACCTTTCTAATTATTAAATTATATTACTATATTTAATTTACCATATATACTTAGTAACATAATAAGTTAGTAATAAAATAATTTAACAAATAATAAAATAATTAAAAAAATATAACCATAAAATAATTAATATACTTTTTTACCTATTAAATTATATTACTATATTTAATTTACCATATATACTTAGTAACATACTAACTTAGTAATAAAATAATTTAAGAAATAATAAAGTAATTATACTAGTAGTCATATGTTACAATTTAGTATGGGACATGTACTAAAAATAAAAATAAAAAGTAACTATTTTTTTAATATAAGCTCATAAAATATAAAATAAAATTTAATAAAAAATTATTTAAAAAAAACTATATATCATGTGATAAAATAAAAATATAAAACCAAATATAATTTTTAAATACTTGATAGATAGACCTTGCAGAAAAGCCTGCTAGTAACTAATACACTCTCACAACATAACATAAGAGGTGTACATTTATATTATATCTTTTAACGAGAACTATGTATGACTTGGACCACAAACTAGCCATTAATAGTCATAACATGTACATGATTCTCGTGGATGAGTTGAGATGGATTTTTTTCGCACAACAATGGAAGATCGAAGAGATCATCTCTCGCTTAAAACTTTCAATATTAAGAGCTCAAGAGCACATTAATCACAACAACCAATAATAGAAGATCATTTTAAAGAACATATTACTAGCAAGTCTAAGCTTATATCTCCAAACTTTGTAAGGGTTTCCACATACGCTCTATACAAAAAAAACAAAACAAAATTAGGTTCCTGAATAGATTCTTAGTAGTGATATTGAGCCTTACAGATAGTGCACAATCCCTCAAAGAAAACATTATAGCATAAGACATAGTGTTTTCACCCAAATTATTGTTTAGGTCCTCATTCTCATCCATGATACATTAAATCTTAAATGTACGCACATATATCCTATAGTTAATATTTTGGGCATGTTACTATAATGAGTGTAGTGGGGATTCTCCCCTACTAGGTGCAAAAGCACTTACCCTAAATCAGTCGGATCTAAGGGTAGAGTTCATAATGCAAGGGATTTCTTGACCTAGACTTACAACAAGCAATAACAACACATTTTTGCAATTTTATATTTTTTTATCTAACTAATGAAAAAGTGCAAACATACCTTAAAATTGGGCGAATGCATCTATTTGAGAAAATTGTCCATATGCTCCTACGATCCTGGTCTATGGTCTTCTTCCCCAATGGTTGTCAAAGGTAAATGGATCAAGGAGGCTATGGAGAAAGCTTGACATACATCATGGGATGAAATGGAAAAAGCATGTGAATGATTAAGGAATCAAAAGTAGTCCTTTTTGGAGAGAGTGGGGTTATGCTACAATAAATGCCCATCTCCCTGTATTTATTTGGGAACAAATAATTTAATGTTTTGGACCAATTTTTGTGGAATTTAATTGTGAAGGTCAAAATAGAGGGAACAATGGTGGGATTATGATGTATAATTATAGTTTGGACCATAGAAAGCTATATGGACAATTTTTGGTGTTACAAATGAGATTTATAATACAAGAGATATTTTCAATGTTTGAGCTATTATCCAATATAGAAATCTAGCGCCTTACATTATAAACTTTTTGCATAAGGATCATAAGCTATTAAGAAATCCTTAGGCCACAACAAATCTTTTACAAAGAGAATCCTTAGCATGTTCGCATGATGGGCATTTTCAGATTTGTAACTACAACAAGAATGGTTTTTATAGTTTGAAACATGATTTAAGATTAATAGACAAAATTTTAGGGCATCATATTTACTTAACCATTATGACCATTCCCTTGGCTTCCTTTGACATTGCTAATAACACTTCTTGAAATCAACTATATAAATAGCTTATATATTATATAGTGTTTGGATTTTTTCTATCACAACAAAATGAATGAGTTTATATGTTTTTGTGTTCATGTAAAAATAATAAAAGCCTTTAAAAATTAAAAAATTATAATCATAAAAAAATTAATATATATTTTTAAGCACTAAATCACATTAATATATTTAATTTACTATGTCTAGTATGTAATCTAATAACTTAGTAATAAAATAAAAATGTAAAACTAACTAATACACACTCACACAACATAGCATAAGCTGTGTACATTCATATACTACTAACTAATACACACTCACACAACATAGCATAAGCTGTGTACATTCATATTATATCTTTTAACAATAAATATGTATATGTATAACTTGCACCATCAAACAGCCATGAATAACCATGTAAGCCATAACATTAACATGGATTCTCGTTAACATTAACATGGATTCTCGTTGATGAGTTGAGATGGCATTTTTTCGCACAACGAAAGATCGAAATATCATCTGTCGCTTAAAACTTTCGATATTAAGAACACATTAATTACAGCAACCAATAATCGAAGATCATTTTATACAACAGATTACTTGCCAGACAGCTAAGCCGATATCTGCAAAGTCCCGTCACAGCAGAAGCCCCAGGGCCGACGGCATTCTTCGACTTGTTCTCCGGACCTGACTTTGTTTTATGAACTTTAATATTTGACATAATATGGTAAATTTGGTTATTATTTAAATTTTATTGTTTTATTTTTAATTTTGTTTATAATGTTATCATAATTATTTTATATTTTAAAAGTTTAAAGTTTATATATATTTTGTTTTATTATTTAATTTTAAATATCAAATATTAGATTAGATTTAAAGGATTTTATAATATAAATTTTAGGATCTAATTATAATATTAGATTTTAGTTAGGATAATATATTTTTTTTTTAAATTTATAAGCACCCTTTTCCCTTATTTTATTTTTACTATATTTTTTTTGGTAAGGATAAATAGTATTTGAATCAGTATTCATACTGGCGATTATAATAACTTGGTCTACTCTGGATTTCAATCAATACACAGTGGGACAAATAAATTCTATATTTTTGGGTGTGCCCAAAGATGGCCATCTGTTGTGTATTATAACTTATCTGGTCCATAAAGCACTCAAATAGTTTAATCCCTAAGCCCTAACCAAAACGCCCTAACATGCGGAATTCAGCATGAGAAGTATAAGCCCTAACCAAAATGCCCTGAAACGGCTGGAATCCTGCAAACCAATTTTAGGTAGGCTAATACAATTACTAAACTTGTAAAATTAGCAAAATAAAAATTTACAGAAAGAATTTTGACTGATTTGGATGCGTTTTAGTTGTTTTTATCCTAGCCGCAATTTTTTGGTCAAATTCTGATTGGAATTGAATAAAAAAGCTTTTAAATCATATTAAAATTAGTGGTATCTTTCTTCTGCACATTCCTCTCTAAAATGTTAGTTATAAAATATTAGTTGTTTAATAGTCTTGGAATCCTACTTAAATAGAAGTGATCAAATGACAATCTGCACTTGGCATTACATCATACATGCTGGATTCTGCCTTAAAAAAGAAGAGAAAGATGACACGTGCAGCACAGGTACGAAAAGTTCGTAGCAATTGCAATGAAAGGATGGAAATTATTTGATGGATTGGGATGAATAAGCGAGGCAACTTCGGAAAATTTGTATGATGGAATTGGGTTGCATTCATAGTAATAGCAGTACTCAAGCACGTTGGATAAGGGCTAACAATTTCTTGGCATAATTCAGTGTTATAACGAGTCAGATGTAACGATAATAATAGCTTTAAGACGCCAGGATGAGCTCCGAAACACGCAGTAAATGGCCATTTCGACAATTCCCCGAATTTATGCACACCAGGACGATCACTATGCGCTTCTGCAAACCAACCAGCTACAGACATGTCTCAAATATAAAAGTGATACATAAGTTTCTTTTTGTGATGAAACATATCTGGTACATTTGCTCGGTTATTCACAAAACTCTGTCACTTCATTGTTTGTAACAGTATTTTCAGAATATTGTCAGGATTTCCCACTACTACACCAACATAATGAGAAGTGAAGGAAGATGATAATTTCCTCTTTTTTATTATGATACACAAATTTCGAAAAACTCCAATTTCCATCAAACATGTCTATTGATTGATCAATTAGCTGCATAGGAAAATTCTTTCCTTTGTCAACTTGATTATTCCATATTTTAGCATTTGCATTAGACACATAGGAGAGTTATTTCCTGTGCCAACCTGACTATTCTATATTCATTGTTTTATGGCATTTGTATCTTAGATACCTTAAGTTGGACTAAGCACTCTTAATTTTGGAAATATTGAAGGGGGGATTTCAAGCTACCGTCTTGGCAATACGCACTCTCCCACCAATCCAAACATTAAAACGTAACCATATATCTATAACTATTGCTTCCCCAAAACCTTACATGATGCAGGACGTCCACATTGGCTTTATGGTGAAATTGAATCGCTGGCGGGACTGTTCGTGCTCTGCTGGATCCAACCTCAAATGCTACAATATGGATCCGCCCTGCATTCATCATAAAAAAACGACTCTAACAATATGGATCAGTCCTGCATTCATCATTCAAATACTTTGATAAGAATCGTCCTTTCTTGAAGCCTAATACTTAATCGCTTTATGTTTCGGAACAATCCGGCTGAAATTGTAGGATTGCATAATACAATTTGAATTTCGAACAATAAAACTTTTTATCTCTAAATATAAAATAAATAAATAAAACCTTTTATCTTGAAATATAAAATAAAATGAAAATTAGAAACTAAAACATTTAACCAAATCTTTTTTTTTTCATCACTAAACCTTTCCTTTCAAAAGGTCATTTTCTTCTTGTCATTTGAGCATTCAAGCTGAATCATATGGTTTGTCACATAGCATAAGTAGTATATAACTTTCCTTAACTACGTGATAATTTTACATTTTAAAAGTTTAAAACTTTAAAATTTATAATATATATTTTGTTTTATATTTTTGTTTTAAATATAAATAGTTTTTATATTAAGATTCAAGTTAAAATATTAGTTATTATATTTTAGTTATTATAATATTTTTTGGAATATATTATTAGAAATTTACTTTATTGTTTTATAATTTAATTTTAGCAATTTAATTATTTCATATTTTTTATAAACAAATTTATAAATATATTAGTAGATTTAAATGTTTTAAGATTTATATGTTAAGTTGTTTTTAATGAAAAATGAATGTTACATGTAAGAAAAGTAGGAATTTGGAAAAAATCTCTTGTTTCTTGGAGAGTATATAGAAATTTTAATGTTTTTTTTGTTTATTTTTATCATTCCAAGTATAAAATATAGACTGTATTTGACAAGCAAAATGGCCCATTCCAATAGTGCATGCAAATATTGAATGGCTTATGTATACTTTAAAATTTTCTAAAATTTGAAAGATAAGTTTTTTAAATCTATAAGTTAGATATTCCAGTGTACAATCCCTATTCTTACTCTAATTATGCCACTATGGTTTGTTAAACATAAACCATAAAAAAAATTGATACTATTTAGTACCATTTGACCATATTTCATTACTAAATTTTAAATTATATAACATGAAATTAAATAATACTCAATTTTAAATTATATAGCATCAATTTAAATAATATCTTCTAGAAATGTATCGTTCTTATAAAGCAATAAATAAAGGTGTCAAAAGATTAAATTAAGTATAAAAAGTACTAAGAAATTTTATATAATTTTCAAAATTATAACCTTGCATAAATTTTATAAAATATTATAAGAAATAATTTGAATGACGGGTGGATTCATTCTCATTTGAAATTTGGGGTGGACTACAACCTATGATTTTTCATCTAGAGAAGATGATGAGACAAGTGTACTCTCCAAATTCGTTTTATGACATTTTTCAAAATTCCAAATAAACAATTATAAAAAAAATATAAAAAATAAGTGATAGTTAATAAATCGATAACATGAAGAATGTCTCTCACAACATGTAGCTAGGCATAGATAACTTACATTTGAACTTATTTAACTGGAAGAATATGAAAAATAAAAAATTTTCCAAAGTGTCTTCCATTCCATAACTATCTAGCCACAAATTATGTGGGTGTGTTAGTAATATATTTAGGTAAATCTAGGCCTTTATATATTAGAATTTTGGGTGGAATACCATCTATAATTTTTCATCTATAGATGAGAATGAGACAAGTGTACTCTCCATTGATTTTATTAGCCTGGTTCAAATTTCATAATTAACACTTATAAAAAATTGAAAATAACTCATGTGATAACTACACTTTGTGGTAGTGGGAAAAAAATAAAAATAAAAATAGCTCATGGTAAGTGAACTAAATGGCATGGTAATGTGTAGTCCATATGACAGTGGAACTCCATCTAGCAGCTGAAAGTTGAGCTAATGTGCACAAGGTTTAGTCAAAGTACTTTTTACAGCTTGTAGTTGAAGCAATGTGCACTTCCTGTGACACTCGAACTTTTAATAAACTCCTCTGAACTGCTAATAAATTCATTTGAACATATATGATAACTACACTTAACTCATGTGATAGCTGCACTTAGTGGCATGGTAATTAACACATTCTTTCGGAAAAAAATATCAATGTATCAAATATATGAATGTACGCATATTCCAAACTTATTAATCTTATTAATAAAGTTGTTGCTAGTTTAATGTTTGATGATTTAATTAAAAAGTTGTGTTATTAGTTTTATTGAACTAGCATAGATCCATTTTAAACCTGGATCTATCAACCACCAAGACGGATCGAGTTTCTTGAGATGTACATTATTTTACTATTTGGATCTCTCTTGGTACTTGATAGATCCAGATTTAAAATGGATCTATGCTAGTTTATTTTTTTATATTTAATTTAAGTCTATATGTAATTTATATTTTTCATTTTTTTAATATTTTTTATTTATGTCGTCTAGAATAATGTGACTAACGTACTTCAGGACATGTAATTTCTCTTCTTCTTGGATGCCAAGTCTAACCATGAGTTGATAGAACTTGTCGGTGTAACTCTGTACGGAATGGGATTTCCATTGCCTTGGCTCCTGCAACTTCTTATACTGTTGTTCAAGATATTTGGGTGGATAAAACTCCTTTCACACGTATTCAACAAATTTTACCCATTTGTCTATGGGGTCACCTTGTTTTTCCATTTTTGTTGATAAATTTTCCCACCAGCAGTGTACATAGGTTGACATCTTCAAGGATGCAATAGTGATATTTTTCGATTTAGAGAGTTGATTCATGGAGTAGTATTATTCTAGTTGTTGTACTCAATTATCGACGGATTTTGCGTTAATATTTCCTTCAAGATTTGGTATTTCTAGATTCATTTGCACTTTGAAAAGGTTGATTTTATCGGAGTGAGGTCGCATCGAGGATTCTTCATAATTCGTATAAAATCGCATCAGAATCTCACTGAACTGGGTGAAGATTTCAGTTTGCTTACGAGCGAGTGCTTTTTCTATGTGTTGCTCTGTCTCGTTAGTTGCATGTCTATTGTCTCCTTCTTTGGCCATCTTTTATGAAGTCAAAGGAAGTTTATTCTTGTCTTGCTGAGTTTGCGAGCGTGTTTGAACATGTATAATCTCTGATACCAATGATCTAGGTCATGCCCAGGTACACGTTGGGGACAACAATCGATCAAATGAATCGAGCAATGTTATGGCCGAAGCATAGAAAAAGAACAAGTAAAGCAGGAAACATGTGATATCGATAGAAAGTATGTGCACAGACAATATGCAAGAATTTGAACCAATTCTATTATTACTTCTTCTCTGTAAATGTTGGTTGTTTATTACAATAATATACATGTTAATATAGAATGTTGAGGCGCGTTGGTGACTACCCATTACGTTTAGTTACAAGAAGTTATAATGGTTCAGAATTTCAACCGTCATAGATAACTTGAAGACATAGATATTCTAGTGATGTTCGATAGTCATCGGTGATGATAGGGCATGCCAAGATGTTGTATCTCAAGCATAATACTTGTCAAACTCTATTCTGTTGAGGTTCGGACTTGTCGATGACGATGTTGAACCTGTCAAGGTAGTCAAAGTTCGACAACATGCCAACTATTGGTTGGATCATTCCTCCTTCCTTAAGAAACAATGGTCTCCATTATGTATTCGTTCAGGTGAAGAAACTTGTTGGCTACTTCAGTAGTAGAGTATCATTTTCCTTGCACGAGGAGTTTTCCATGTTTAGCCACTTAAAACAAGGAAATGGATTTTGTCCTTGTATGGTGTATGTGTCATCCCACAATGGTGTCGTAAAGAAGTAGTTCCTGAACAACTGGATGATTATCTTTGGGATTTGGTGTATGCAAGTCATTCTTTTTCAACAATGGTGGATGGTATGGTCGAAGTAGATCTACATTGAACACTGGATATAGGACAAGGCATGCAGGAATTTCTAGTTGAAAATCATTTTCTCAAATCTATTTAAGGATACTGTATGGACCATATTACAAAGGCTTAAACTTTTGGTATGGACCAGTGAAGCACTCCTTCTTTAGATGTAACCAAACATAATCCCCAATTTGGAATGAATGAGGAATATGATGCTTGTCGTGTTGGGCATTATCTTTTGGATTAGCTCTTTTCCACATTTCATATGCTTGTTTTTGGATGTTGTACATTTGATCTCTGAAATTTAATTCTTTCTCGACTTCTCATCCTTCAAAGTCAGTTTCATTCGAATCTGTCGAGGAACTAGTCAAGTCGATAGGGTCTGAGTGTTGAAATCAGTAACAGATCTCAAATGGACTCTCTCCTATAGAACTTTGTTGAGAACGATTGTTTTTATGTTTTATGTATGGAAGGTTGGCATCCCATGTTCGATGATGCTTGCTTTAAATTCGAAGCAGTTGTACTACCAAGCAATTTTCAACTTATGTATGTTGGTGTGTCTACATATGGAAGGATATCGATAAAGAAAGTCTCGTGTCAAGCTGTTTCCAAAGAGTTTTTGAAAAGATGCTGACAAATCTAGCATCTCTGTTAGAAATAATGGTCATTAGGAGGCCATAATGTTTCCACACACGTTCGAAGAAGAGTTGAGCAATCTGTTGTGTTGGCATAGTCTTCTTGCATGGTATAAGTATAGCCATCTTCAAAAATATGTCGAATATTACTAATATCGTGTCATGCTGATGTTTTGTAGTGGGATATCCCATCAAGTAGTCCATAGAAATAGATTTGCATGGTCTACTAGGTACTACTAAGGGTGTGTACAGTCCTTATCATTGATTCAGTGGTTTAGAAATGTCACAAGCTATGCACGATCAAACGTAATTGGTGACATCATATTTAAATGAAGGCCAATAAAAATAATTTTGGAGAATAACAAGTGTTTTTTCGACTCCAAATTGTCCTTTAGTCTTGTTGTAGTGCACGTTCCAAATTAGCTTCTCGTAGTGCTCACTGGTCGGTACACAAAGTTTTTCAAGCTTATATAGAAAGGTTTCCTTCAGGAAGTAGTTGGTAGTAGACAATGTGTTGGTCTTAAGTTGTCGATAAATTGCGGAGAAGTCACAGTCTACCAAATAAAATTATGGCCAAGTAGTGGTGGTGTAACCCTACATACTCATCAATGTAGATAGTAGAGTAATGGGTGGTCGACTCAGACGATCAGCAGTAGCATTGGATTTTCCTTTCCAATATTTAATTACCAACTGAAATTGTTGCAGGTAATTAATCTAATTGATTTGTCGAGTTGTTTGTAGTTCCGTTTGGGATGGAGTGAAATGCAAAGGTTTGTGGTCAGTGAGTATGAATTTTTCCTTGCCAAGAATGTAGTGTCTCCATTGATTAATATCTTGCACAATGGAATACAATTATTTTTCATACGTTGAATACCTTCTAACAATGTCATTGAAAGTTTTAGAATGAAACGCGAATGGGTGACCTGACTGAGTGATCATTGTGGTGAGAGTAGAGTCCGATGCGTCTATCTCAATTTCAAAGGATTGATTCAAATCAAGTAACACAAGTACTGGTGCAGTACAAACTTTTTTTTTAGTTGTTCAAAATCTTGTTATTGTGTTGGTGTCCATTTGAAGACAATTTTCCCATTTCCTTTAGTCAATTGATTCAGAGGCCATGCAATATGGCTGAAGATAAGTATCAACCGTCAATAGAAATTAACCAAACCAAGAAAAATTCTTAGTTCATGAATGTTTTGAGGAAGGCGCCAATCTTTGAGGACCTGTACTTTTTTGGGGTCGACATGAATGTATGAAGATTCAATTAAATACCCTGAATATCTGATGTTGGTCATCACAAATGAGCATTTGTACATGTTCAGATACAATCAATGTTGTCGTAGAGTGTCGAATACTTGTCGAAGCTCTCTGACATGTTCTTCCCATGATCGATTGAAAATAAAATAGCATTGAGATACAAAATGACACACTTTCCAATGAAAGGTTGTAGAAGTTCATCCATATAACTCATGAAGGTTGTAGGTGCATTTGTCAAGTCAAAAGGCATGACTAACCATTCAAACAATCTTTCATCAGTCTTGAAAGCCATTTCCCATACATCGGTGGACTAGATCAGAATTTGATGATATCCCAACTTGAGGTCGAGCTTCGTAAAGAACTTACCACCTTTCAGACAGTCAAGAGTTTGTCTATCCTTGAAAGAGGGTATTTGTTCTTTACTAAAAAAAATTGAGATCCCGATAGTTAATGCACATGCGCCAAGTTCTGTCTTTATTTGGAACTAGGATGACTGGACTTCCACAAGGAGAAGAGTTGGGGCGGAAGGGACCTTTGTTGAATAAATATTGGATTTTTCTATGAATCTCTTCATTCCAAGGAATGGATCTTCTGTAAACAAATGTGTTAGTTAATGAAGAACTAGGAACAAGTTCAATGGAATTTTTTACCTAACAATGCATAGGTACTTCCTTCGGCTCTTGAAATATGTTTTGGTATTCCTCAAGAATGTGGTCGATCTGTTGTTGTTGTCGAGAGTTGCATTGGTCATTGAGTCGACTTGTTTTTCCAGTATTCCAGGAATGCTGAGGCTTTATCATAATTTATGAAAACTTCTGAACATGATTTATAAGATTCTTTATTTGTTTGGTAGTTATCATAGCAACCGTTGATGTGGGTTATCTCTCTCGTATGTCATCCCATTGATTCTGAATTTTGACAATCACCTTGTGAAGTTGACTAATATGTACCATGTTGATCCCATAGGTAAGGTTTCCCAAAAAAGCCATCAAATACATAAAGTGGTGCCATGTCATAGAGTACTTCATCTTTAAAAGGTTTGATAAAGTAGGTGAGTATGCATTGGGTGCATGTGATTCTTAGTTCTTGTCCATCCTTCATCAAGCCGATATTATAAGGATGAGGATGTGGAGAAGTGAGAAGACCTAATTTCTTCGTAAGATCTTCAGAAACGAAGTTCTTCTAGCTACCATTATTGATAATCTGTTGTAATGGATTTTTCTGAACCCATATCCGTGAATGGAACATGCATTCTCGTTCTTCCTCATTAACGATAGTCGAGGCTATCGAAGTGTTCAAAGTTGAATCCAATATGGTTGATGAATATGGATTAGACTCTACCAAGGTTATGTTGGACAAGTTGGGTGTCGCTAACTTTTCCAAAAATGTCTTCCGAGCTTTGCATTCTCACGTATCATGCCATGCTGAATTGTGATAGTCACGCCATTTCCAGGTAGGATCTTGTTTGCTCTGATCCTTATTGTCTTTCTCAAAGTTATTCTTGTACTGATAAGGATTTGGAAGAGTCAGCTGAGAAGGGTATTTAAACTTGTTAGAGTCTGCTGGTGACTTCTTGTTGGATGTTCAACCTGTTTGCTTGTTCATGAAACATGCTTTTCCTTTCTATTTAGCTTCAATATTGCAGGAGTATTGAAATGAATTCACAAGCATGCTGATCATCAAAAAATCCATCTATTTCTGAATGTACGAGGATAATCCACTGATGTACTTCAGGAAAATAAATTCCTCTTCTTCTTAGACGCCAAGTCTAGCCATGAGTTAATAGAACTCATTGGTGTAACTCTGTACAGACCGGTCTTTCCATTTCCTTAGCAGCTGCCACTTCTTATACTGTTGTTCAAGATACTTGGGTGGGTAGAAATCCTTTCGAACATGCTCAATAACTTTTACCCATGTGTCTATGAGGTGGCCTTCATTTTCCATTTTTGTCGATACATTTTCCCACCTACAGTGTACAGAGGTTGACATATTCAAGGATGCAATGGTGAATTTTTCTGCTTTAGAGAGCTGATTCATGGATTAGTATGATTCTATTTGTTGTACCCAATTATCAAAAAAATTTGCGTCAATCTTTCCTTCAAGATTCGGTATGTATAGATTCATTTGCTCCTTGAAGGGGATGATTTTATCGGAGTGAGGTTGCGTCAAATATTCTCCAGAATTCATAGTGAATCACATGAGAATCTCACTGAATTGCACGAACATTGAGGTCTGTTGGTGAGCCAGTGCTTTTTCTATGAGTTGCTTTGTTTTGTCAATTGCGTGTCTATTGTCTACTTAATTCACCATATTTTCTAAAGTCGAAGGAAGTGTCTTCTTGTGTTGCTTATTTTGCGAGCGTGTTGGAACAGGCATAAGTTAGATAACTTCAATGGAAGTGTTGATGTAGCTTAGGCTCTGAACAAGGTCAAGCTCTGATAACAATGATCCAGGTCATGCTTAGTTGAACACTAGGGACAAGAGTTGACTGAATGAGTCGAGCACTGTTATGGCAGAAGCATATAAAAATAACAAGTAAAGCAGGAAACACATGACATCAACAAAATGTATGCGCATCGATAATATGCAAGAATTCGAACCAATTCTATTATTACTTCTTCTCTATGAAGGTTGGTTGTTTGTTACAATAATGTACATGTTTATATATAATTTTGAGATGATTTGGTGAATACCCCTTACATTTAGTTACAGGAAGTTATAATGGCTCGGAATTTCAACCGTCGTACATGACTGGAAGAGAGAGATATTTTGTCGATGTTCGACAGCCGTTGGTGGCGACAAGGAATGACAAGATGTTGTATGTGAAGCATAAAACCTGTCAAGGTTTGTCAAGTTCGATTGTGTCAAGGTTCAGACTTGTCGAAGTCGACGTTGAACCTATTGAAGCAGTCGAATTTGTCGAAGTGTTAGACTTTGTGAAAGTTCAACAAGATTCCAAGTACTGGTTTGATCAGTCATCCAATGTGGTTAAAGGCATGGTGTTGAACGGCATGAAGTGACTGTTTTAAAAGGAAGCTCGTGTCCAATTTTGTGGAGGAGGAAAATCTTGGATGGAATGCCCTTGTCAGTGGCTCTTTTCATGTGTGTCTAGGGTGGATCAAATTGGTTGTTGTGAGTTTCTAGGAGGAGAAACACACACCCACATAGGGTTTGTCATTATTGATTTTTGGGAACTTGAAGAGGTCTAAGTGTGGATTAAAGAGAAATCTCTATTAACAACTGATAAGAGACGTTTATGAGAAAATTTGTGAACCCCCTTGAGAGGATTTGTGTTAACGTTCTAGTGAGAGGTTAGGAGAGTCGTCGGTGAATTTGTGTGAAGCTATTCAAACTGCCAATCAAGTGGTAAAGGCGCATGCATGTTGGTAGTAAGAATCCATTCTTATTACTATCATCGATTCTTGAACAAGGAAGATCACCATGTGAAGGGGCCCATGTCCATAGATAATTTTAGGGTCTATATATATCCCTTGGGCTATATTAAGAGGGTTACGAAAATTTAGTTGTCTATTTTCTTATATGGAAAGGCTTCTTTCACCTAAAATATATTTGCCCAATATTTATTAGCAAAAAAATAAATCCAAAATGAATAGCATGATGTATATTAATGAGAAAAATTTAAAAAAAAAAATCCCTAGAAAAATCTCCCTCCAATATATTTTTCGCCCCCAATTTCTAGAGAAAATGTAGTGAAATTACTCTTACACCTGCAATTTTCACTAATAGAGGCCCCCAAGTGTTATTTCACCCTTAATTTTACTTTTAATTTAGGCATATGTTTGCATTTTCTTTTATTATTAGTCAATTTCATGTGATACCTTCTTTCATCCATTGATTTTCAGTATTGGAGGGAAAATTAGGGGCTATTTTGTCTATATACATGCTACGGTGGTTCATGGTTCACCCACATCAGATTGTGCTTGCAGGGTGAAGGTTCTTGATGATGCGATTCCACTTTTCATTCTTAGTTTTGTCGAGAAATTAATCTCCACATAACATTTCCATTGTCAAAAGCTCATGTCTTGAAGGGGCATGTTCGACATGCAATTTATGTGAGAATACAAAGTCACATCATGATTTTCATCCAATAATTAACATGCTATGCTTTTTAAAAATCTTTTATGATTTTTATCCACAATTACAACATATTATTCTATTGTAAATTTACCTTTTATCATTCTTTTTATCATGGGTGCTTTCTGAGGCCTATTGAATTCTAGGGCACTCTTGATTCTTAGGGAACATTCGATGTTATTAGGGTTTTATTCTATCCTAGGAGTATTGGTTCTATGAAACTATTATAGAGATAAGGAGATATGATATATTTTGTGCATTGTCATGTTTAAACTATCAAATGACATTTATGTGTTGTTAGTGGGTGTTAATCTTAATGGAGAGATGCCACATGGGTTTTATTTACTCAAACTAAATTTGACCTAGTTGTTTAAAATGTGCTTTTATTAAGATCTTTCTCTGCAATTATTATTGGATCTAAGGAATTAATGAGAGTGTATATGTTCATATTTTATGTTTGTTATTGTTTATGTTTGGGATGTTTGCAATATAAATAAATGCACACTGATTATAATGGCAAGGATATAGTGGAATGGTTATTAATTTGGTTGTCTTCTTGTAGAGTTGTCCAAAGTGTACCAGTAGATTATTTTATTAGTATTGAGAAGTTTATGATCAGTAGATTTTTTTATTCGTATTGCAAAGTTCATCAATTTTATTTTTGACCTAAGTTTGTTGGGGTCGGTACTTGTTTTATGATAAGTTTGTTTTTTTGTAAGGGTCATTTAAAACTAAAATTTTTTTGGGTGATTTGTTTAGATGTGTAATTTCTATCATCATCCAAAAATGGATCTAGTTATCTTTGATAAATATGTTATTTGGTTGGAACATCATACTTCATCTCTATCATGATTGTATATAATATGTAGAGGAAATATTTGACCTAAGATGTAGGCATTGTGCTATTTAATATCTAGTCTTTTGCATTGAATGAGGGTGATAAAACAATTTTACCACATTTTGCATGCTTTCAAAATTTTTAAGGACATGGATATAAACACCTCCTCAACTTATCTAAAAAAAGTAGTTTTTAAAAGTGTAGTTCAATTATATGTGTGATGATGCATTAATGTTCTTTATATTCTTGTTAGTATATGTTTTATTTCTAATAAACATTGCAAATTTCTAACTAATTATAAAAAATTTAAATCAAATGACATAATTTATATTTTGATTGTTAACAAAAGAAAGGAAAAAGTGGAATTTTTATCTATAAACAGATAAGCAGGTTATTTTTTCTTAAAGGGTAGCTTAAAAATGACATATTTTTAAAATAAGCTATCTGGGAATTCATACACTATATTAAGGTTTTGGGTCTCGATAATTTTGGAAAGGGGATCAGATGCACAAGGTGCGACAAATAGGAAATTAACAAGTAGAAGACTCAACTACGTGGAAGAAGATATCGAGAAGTGTGGTTGATTTGGTCACATTAATTAGAAGTTTTGGTCCAAAGTAGTTAGAGACTTGACCCATGTGGACCATTTTGTAAGGGCTTAATCCTATAAATAGAATGAGGAGTATATTGAATAGATAGATCGATTGCAATAGATAACAAGTAGTATGATTGATTGAATGTAATTTTCTAGTATACGATCGATTGACTAAGATTTATTGTGTCTTTGGTCTTAGTCTATTCGAACAAGGGATGTTTGATAATATTTTAAGCTAATATAAGAAGAATGTTGATGATGGAATTCCTATCTCTTTCTGTGTGTCTGTTGAAACTGTAATGGTGTGATCTATGGTTTCTCATGTCCGAATGATGTGAAGTCTTACGATATCTATTGGGTTCATATATGTCAGTTTATTTTTTATCTGAGTTATGTTGTTGTGATAACTGAATTTAGTGTGAATTATGATAAGTGAATCTCATGAATTATGTTTGCAAACCTTTGGATCTTTGAGTAATACTTTGTATAGAATAATACATAGTGTGCAATTCCTCTTCCTTCTATAGAGACGTGGTTCCTCCATCCTTTCCTCAGACATCTCGGGTGAGACTAGTATATGCTATTCTATTATATGCTCTGTCAAAAGCATATGCATGGCATTCTAATATGCTATTCTAGTTGGCAGACCTCTCCTCATTCATAAATTTTTTCATTTCAGGGTTTATGAGTTGATGGATTCGAGCTCTAGTATATGCTATTCTATTACACTACTTTATTAATTTGTAGAATCAAAAGCTCATCCTTCCTAGCAAAAGATTCACCAATACATTACAAGATTCTATAATTTGATGAACTATTTTCCAATACTTTACGATCTTTTATAATTCAGTGAAATATCACCAATATTTTACAATATCTTATACTTTAGTGAAATATTTGCCAAGATTATAAAATATTCTATAATAGAATGAAAGATTAGGCAAAAAGCTATATGTAAATATTATATTATTGATAAAATAGCCTTTAATGTTTGCTATATATTAGGGAGATTCTCCCATTTATTATACATATAGATTTAGGGATTTTTCTTAAAATTATCCCTACCCATGTCCTCTGGATTTTCATTTCAAAAGGAATATCTATCTACTGCTTGAGCCTGCGCTACATCGAGTAGATCCCACTATAGCTGCTATTGCAAGGACATGATTAGCAGCGTGAGAACTACTATGTGTTGAACAAGACCAGGTAAGAGGAGTGATGACTCAACATGAGACATAGTGTCAACCCCTAATCTATGTGCTTCTCCCCACAAATCAAGTTGCCATGTGAAGGAGATTGTCACCTGAGGTTGGAATGATATTGGCTTCCAAAAAAACATTGTGTGGGAAATTCAACATAGAAATTAGATAAGTTGTGGAAATTTAGCTGGGCGTATAGAAGAGCCACCATCATATGGAAGTAAACCATCGAGCCACCGATTGAGTAACCATTTTTTTTGAGCAATTGCATCCCATGAGAAAGAAGGATTTGGAACGAATCTATTGAAGCCAAGTGAAGCCACACTCTAGTTATGAAGATAAGTCTCTTCCTTGGAAGCTACACACTCTGTGTATGATGAGTTTGTTGTTGAGTGAGAGCTATCGTATGAGAAACAAATATGAAAAATATTGTTATTCTTCCTTAAGAAGGAACCACGTGAAGGAAACCTAGTCGTTTCACTGATGTTTGTTGTTGAGAAGGATTTGTTCCAATAAAAGTGTTGATAACTAGAGATTAATTTTTTTCATCCTGAAAAGAACCTATATTGACTACTAACGTTGTTATTTTTAAATATCAATTCATTTCCATAGATCGAGGAGCTATGCTAGAAAGAGGATCGACAAGTAAGAGTCGACAAATAGCGTGAAAGATGTAAAGGTTGTATGAAGGGAATCCCACTTTTCTAGGAGTGGATTGACTCCAAGAAGGTCTGTGTGAAGAAGAGACATTGTTTTCAGAGTGGAATTCGGTAGTAAAAACATCTAACTGGCGTTCCCACTGTAGCCAATGAAGAGGGAAGAGTTGTGTTGTGAAGGTAATTCTTCTTTCATATATGGAAAACTTCATGAGAATTGTTTGTGAACCTCGCTATGATGAAGAAATTCTAACTGAGTTTGAATAGATTGCAATCAAGAATGAAATGAAATTGATTCTTAAAATGATGAATGATGAAGAAGATTTAATATCTACAAAATGTAATGGTGATGTCAATGCTATAATTATTGTTCAATAAATGAAATTTAAGATTTCATCTATAAGTATCCATGATAATACTGAAAATGAAGAGTTTTATGAATTTAATGAAGAATTGGAAGCAATATTGAATTCTCTCAAAGAATCCAAAGAGATTAAAATGGACGAGTTCCTTAAAATTGGAATCCATGTTGATGTTGTAAGTGACGAAGGTGATGAAGGGGACAATGACGCATTGTAACCTTGAAGGAAAAATTGTTGAAGGTGAAACCTCTAATGAGATGAAGAAGCTACCCAACAGTAGAGGAAAAGAAAAGAGCATAGACAATGCATAGACAATGCATTTTGAATTTACAGCTCACGATGCGAATGGACAATCTAAGGAAAGTCCATGGGAGCTTAATAATGGAAGCCACAAAGCTGATCATGTTATACTCACAATGATGAGAAGCAAGCCAAAGGTCAAACTGAAGTGGATAAGAAGGAGGATTGAAGAGTACAAGGTTTAGAGCGCTAAGAAAAATAAATTTAAATTGTAAAGTATTTTGTTAATTTATAACCTAGGTTGAGACTGAGTCTAGTAGGCATGTTAAGTATGGTTATTATAGAAAATATATTGCTCTGTTAAGGGAGGATGTTGGAATAATTCCTATATCATAGGCATTGTATTAGATATTGGATTCTTTTTTATCCTCTCAAGATAGATGAGTGGTGTGTGATCCATAGTTTTAGGATCTGAGGTTTGGTTTCTCAAGAATTTTTTCTTTCATATATATAAGCATTTTTCATGAAATAGATAGATTTGTTATTACCATATATGTGTGTTTGTGCGAACCTTTCTGCTCTGCACCTCCTCCTCCTCTGGCATTTCTAAATGTTTGATGTTGTTTCTCATTTGCATCATTACTAGTTCATGAGTGGGTTACACCTACGACATAGAATATAAGTGACACACTGAAAACCATTTAATTAATTTTTCATGCACATAAGAGAAACATTCAACACACTTACCAAAGAGAGATGTAATATGCCCTATTTCCTCATTACTATTTTGGGAAAAGGGGTATAAATTTTTCTTGTCTTTTAGCAAAACACAATTAAATGTTATAATGAATTAGTTTTAATAGTAATATTAATTATGTTATCCTAAAATAATAGTTAGTTGATCTTTTTGTATGTAAAACGACTTACCTTATCAATAGCCATCCATTACATACAACTAGAATACTACATTTGTTCTCTTCGAATAAGTTTAGAAAGTAATCACTAACTTTTGGTTCTAAGCTTCAACCACTTGATTATATTAAAACAATTTACAAGGAATTGCTGGTCAATTGTTAAGTATCATACATTGATGATAGTACTATACTATTATTCTCGATTGTCTTGACACATAAACAACCACATACTTTTTGTGTGTAACATTTATATTTAGATATGAGGGCTATAAATTTACTAGTACTAACACATATCTTTCAATTTTATATTCCATCCATTGTATACAAATGATTTACCCTATATAAGGTGTATATTCTATTAGAAAAACAAAACCATAAATAGCTTGAAACAAAATGAAAAATAAAACATATAAGGAACATATACAAGAGAGACACCCATATACATGGTTCACCCGAAAATGGGCTATGTGCACAAAAAAATTGCTAGCCTCTTTTATTATTTTATTCAATAAAGGAAGGAATACAATCTACAACATATCCACTCCGACTTTTCTTTAGACTCTAACAACATCCCTCGTAAATTTAACTCTGCACTAGTAGCTAAACAACAAAGGAAAACCCCCTAATTACCTTTTATTGATTCGTTATTAGCCATAAATGACCACTAATTAACACTTGAAAACTCCATAATTTACCCTAGAGGGCCCATAATTACCACTAGTTGATCACTAATTACCCTAAATTAACCTATAATCAAATCCTAATTAGTCCCATAATTGACCCCTAATCATCAACCATTAACCCCTACAGACCACTATTTACCCTTAAATGGCACCACTATTTACACTTAATAACCTTTAATTAGGACTAGTTAACCCTTAAATTCCCTTACTTACCCATAATGGTTGTTGATTAACCCATAATGGTTGTTGATTAACCTATTTGATTAACCTATGACCCATTAGTTCTTAACACCTAGCATTAGTTGACTAAACATCAAAATGGTGTCCTTATATTAGTTTTATGCAAAAACACTCATGTAGGATCTATGCGGTGGTTAAAAACCATACTTATTATGCTTGACACTTAAAATCAAGATTTATTAATTAATTCCCTCCGTTTGGCCACACACGGCAATTACATGACCTTATAGCCCATTTTTCATGGGCTAAACTTTCTAAGGGTTTCCACATACTTTTTTTATAAAAAAAATGTTGCTTCGTATTTTTTAAGTAGTGATATTGAGCCTTACAACTAGTGCACAATCCCTTAAAGAAAACATTACGACATAAGACATAGTGTTTTCACCCAAATCATTGTTTAGGTCATCATTCCCATCCATGATAGATTACTACTTACTTAAATGTAGGCACACATCCCTTCCAGTTAATGTTTTGGGCATGTTACTATAATGAGGTTTATAATACAAGCAAGGGATGTTTTCAATGTTTGAGCTACGATCCAACGACCCAATGTATAACGCAGTTTATAATACGAGGGATGTTTTCAATGTTTGAGCCATAATCCAACGTTGAAATCTAGTGCCTTACATTATAACCCTTGTCCATAGAGATGATGAGCTATTAGGAAGGGCTTAGGCCACAACATATGCTTTACAAAGAAAATCTTTGTCATGTAAACATGAGATGATGGACATTTTGATATTTGTAACTACATTAAGAATGGTTCTTATAGTTTGAGACATGATTTAAGATGAATAGACAAAATCTTATTTCATAACATTTTCCTCTGGGCTTAACCTTCGCTTAACCTTTATTGGCATTCCCTTAACTTCCTTTAACATTGTTAATGACACTTCTTTACATCAATTATGTAAATAGTTTATGTATTACATAGTCTTTGGACTTTTTTTATTAGAATAAAATGATTTTATATATTTTCATGTAAAACTAATAAAAGCCTTTCAAAAATTTTT
>LPNX010254716.1:22814-86687 GCA_001517045.1 Pseudotsuga menziesii | reverse complement strand
AAGTGATACATAAGTTTCTTTTGGTAATGAAACATATCTGATACATTTGCTCGGTTATTCACAAAAGTCTGTCACTTCATTATTTGTAAGTCTGTCACTTCATTGTTTGTAACAGTATTTTCAGAGTATTGTCAGGATTTCCCACTAGTACACCAACACAATGAGAAACATAATGAGAAGTGAAGGAAGATGATAATTTCCTCTTTATTTATTGTGATACACAGATTTCGAAAAACTCCAATTTTCATCAAACATGTCTATATTGATTGATAAATTAGCTCCATTGGGAAGTTCTTTCGTTTGTCAGCCTGATTATTCCATATTCTTTGGTTTCTAGCATTTACATTAGCGACAGAGTAGAGTTATTTCCTGTGCCAACCTGACTATTCTGGAATTTGCATCTTAGATATCTTAATGTGTAGGTTTTCTACCAGGCTCCATTGAAAAACCAAAACCAAGGCGTTTCAGTGTAAATAACATAATTTTATTTTACTTCTCAGAAGAAACACGGCGTTAAATTCACGACTACGTCACTTTAACCCTAATGAAATTGTATTGCAATTGTAATAAATGACCACTTTAAAACCTAATGAAATTAGGTAATCGCCATTTTAATAAATGATCATGTTTGTTACCGGGAAAGGCAATTCAAAGCTTTGGTTGATATAGTTATCAATCACTCAACTATGATGCAAGTGCTTGAAAGATTTGCAAATTAGTAGAAGCTATTGATCACCTCTCATGACGCATTGGTGTATCCGTATGGTTGTTGGTTGTCCATCCAATATAATATCTCATGCCTCATTGGCATATGAGGCAACTTTACATATTAATATGGTTAACGGAACTAAGTTGGTTAAACTTGGTCTGCTTAGCCACAAAAATTTTTAGGTAGACTTCTACTTCTTTTCTGGTAGGGTAAAACTTGTCTAACTTAGACTACACAAGTCTACCAAAATATTTCTATAACGACTAAATTTGGTCGGACTTTTCCACCCTACTCCTTTTACCTCACGTTTTAATTTAACCAAATGACTTTCGTTTACTTGGACTAACTTACTCCACAAGTTTACTTCTAAAGTTTTACTTGACTTAACCATTTTTAGTGGAATTTTATAAATGATGTTTCTTAGTCTAAAGACTTAACTTAGAGAAAAATTGGACACAACAACAATTAGACATAATCATATAACAAAACATTAACTAGACTTCTGCCTACCACTCTGTGTAAAACCTCAACCTTTTACTCCATGAAATGTTTAAGGATTCTTTGATCTTTGACTCAAACTAAATGTAAACAACATTTACTCAAGTAATTCTGCAGAGAATGTACAGCTAAATAAACATGTATTCAACAATAAACTATTTGATCTATATGTATTTGATCTACATGTTTACTTTGAAAGTTTCCGAGGGTTAACTTGAAGAAAAACTTTAACATAATTGTTAACACCTTCGATGCTAGCAATTGAGGGAAGATAATACCAAGAAATGATAAGGGATAAATTAAAAATTGGTGAAATATGACCAAAAGATACATATTTAAACATTGACAAAAGGTTAATATTAAGGGGTTAAATCAAAATATGCACATTGGTTATTTTATTGCAGCATTGAATGATGTTGATTTGTGATCCTAAAGATCCACGGTCGTGAAAGAACTTGCGAGGAAAAGTTGCATGAGAGCAAAGATTTTGACGGAGAGTGGAATGAGTTAATGAGTTGACAAGATCGACACTCAAGAGATAACAGGGATTAAATCTATGGCCATAAGTTAATCCGTGGTATAAAGATGCAACGTTAAATGAGGATAAAGGTTGGCCGATTGCGTAGAAGGGGTTTAATCTGACAGTTCAGATGAGAGATGTAATCTCATCAACGGCTATAATCTAATTCAAAGCCCGAACCTGTGAGACAGTTAAAACAGATGAGTGGTAGCGGAATTCAAATTGCTTTTTACGTGGCATTCTTTAGTGAGTTCTGCTGGGAAAAGTGGTAAAGTAAAAGCGGCTTATTGGAAGCTTTGAAACCGTTATCCATCATATAAAAGTGAGTTGAACAAGGTAAAGTTATTTTTTGTTTGCACGTTGCAGGTGAATAGAAGCACCGACAGTGCACCATCTTTTCCAAAAGTCAATTCATTTGCATCTGTCAGCTACCAGGTAAGCCTAAACTTTGAGATTCTTGTTGAAGACTTGTTTCCACTGTTTATTATGGAAAAAGATCAGAGTTCAGGGGTATTATGGAGGGTTTTAGATGAATGAAAAAAATTAGTTATTAATAGGGAAATGAATGTTTTTGACCCAATTCTATCGATGTGCAGTGTTTCTGTTTGAAAAGAATGTCTATGGCAGTATAGGTTACAAGGAAATAATGTCCTAAATGTCTGTAATTCTTTCCTATATTACTTTTCTATCAAACAAACCCTACCTTTCCCGAAGTTCGTCAACTCATGTGCAAACAATTATTCATCTTCTGAAAGGGTTGTTATGAGTCGTACAACTTCGAAAATTCTCTTTAGAGTTGATGCAAAATCTGTTCATGAAATGTTAAGTTTGGTTGATAATTTTCCCATAAGCCCTAAGTCTTTCAATGAATAAGTTCTGATTGAGTTGTACAAAAATTGCAAAACTGAAATTAGATGTCACTTCTTGTCTAGTATTTTAAAACTTGGTTAGTCGTTATAAGGTTTGTTTTTACCATACAATGTCAGTATTTTCAGAGATGAACTCCAATTAGTCATGTCAGTGGTTAGTCAAGTTTTGGGTCTCGATAATAATAAACATGTGAGTGAAGTAATCTTGGGTTTTTTGCTGAGTATAGGCTCGACTGACCCTGAATCCAATTTAGTCCATTGTTTCGATTATGATGAGTTTTTGGATGAATCAATCCATACCTAGTTAGTTGAGTTTCCCAAGGTTAGGTTTTTCAGGTACTAGTCGTATTTTTTTAACATGTTATTGTGTTCAAATGTGTCAGAGCTACACTTTCTATCTACAATGTTTTCTTCATACCTTCCAAAGCAGATCAACATGTTCGAATTTGTGAACGCAATCATGGATGAAGTATATAAAATGATTTTTAACGATGTCTTACCTAGGGTATTGGAAGACATGAGATTCATGTTGCAATATTCTTTAGAGGACAGAACAGGGGATTGGTTCTTACACAAGGAATTTACTGTTATAAAAGTGTATGGGTTCACTAGAGAACCATACAGGTTACCTTCCTTTTTAACACTAAGAGTGTTTGCATTAGAATTCTTTAGACAAAGGTTGTGTGCAGAAGAGGAACATTTCGAAGCATTCAAGAAATCTTCTAATGGAAAATTCCCTCTAGAGGTTGGTCCTTCCATCTTCAAAAATAAAATTGCTTTGTTGGTTGTTGAAAAATTATTGGAAGTCATCGAATTTCAGAAAAAAGAAAAAATGAATTATGATCGTCATCAGATTATTTCTCAGAGAAGGCAATTGAACAAAAACAAACTGTTTTATCATCAAGTCATTGAAGGATTAGATAGAATGGATAATATTTTTAGTTTTGAAGAAGATTGAGAGGATATGAAAGAAGATATGGTGGAAGATGATGAAGATAAGAGAGATAAGTTGGCCTTAACATTTCAAATGTCTGTTAATTCTGGTGTTATTAATAAAAGGACTCTCTTTGAAACAGGTTGCATGGACAGACGAAGAAACTTAAAGTAAAAAAATCAAAACGCAACCTCAGAATGGACTAATCAATTTAGAAGAATTAAGTCCATAAGACTTTAAGAAAATGGTTTTGTTTCAAAAAAAATCTGTACAAATGCAACAATATTCTTTTGAAGATGAAGGTAAAATGGAATCTAGCTCTCAGTACATGTATAAGACAGAGCTGATGTCAAGTTATGCTGATAAGGAGATGTAGTCATTGGATGAAACTAAAAATCTGCTTCCCCGAGTTAGAAAGTTAATTAATAAAAAAACTTCATTGATTTTTACTCGAGATGTAGAGAGAAATACCCTAAAATTTGTTGTGGTGAGTGATAAAAAGGTGTCTGATATGGAGGTGAAGCTGGATAAAATTAGCGTCCCTGATAAAATACAACTTCATAAACAATCTAGAGATGTCATCTATTCTGATTTGCTACATGCTACTGTGAAAGTTTCTAGATTGCAATCTCTTGTGGATAAAATGGAAGTTCAATTAAAACATGAAAAAGTTGAAAATAAAGCCAATTTTATTCAAATAAAGAAGCTACACGGAGATATGGTAATTTTAGGGACTGAACCAAACAATGTGCAAGTAACAAAGAAGCTTTTGGAAGAGAAAGATAATACTATTCAAGTGTTCAAAAAGAAGCTCAAGGTCCCTAACACCCAACATGCTCAGTCTTTAGAATTAATTGCACTACGAGAAAAAAAATAAAAGTTTACCAGGAAATGATGGATTACAAAGGGAAATTATTGAAGATGCAGGAGGAGAAGAACAAATGGGAGACAGAAAAAGCTGATTTGATAACTCAAGTCACAAGGTTGAATAAAGGTCAAAATGAAGAAAAGGAGGTTATGGAGGAATTAATGAATCAACCTTTCATTGATATAGCAGAACCCCTTGTTAATGTTGAAGATCTAGTCAATGAATTTTCTACAAATGCTTTGCTAGTTCCCATGTCTCAAGTAAGTTTGAAGGAAGTGGAGATTAAATGGTTAAAGGATGAGAATGAAAATATTAAGTTTGAATTGGCTAAATGTATTGAAGAAAAGAATAAAGCTTTGAATGAGAAGAACCAATTATGAAAAAAATTCAATGAGTTGAAAGAGAGAAACATAGGAAAAGTTCCTTTGCAAGGAGCTAAACATTTGATCTGGGATACATTGTCTGTAGAAATTACCAAATTCAGACATTATTTAAATTTTATCAGTGATTAAAGTGCATTAGTAAATTTGGCTTCTCAGAGATTAAGATTAGAAAATGAAACCATGGAAAAGAAATCTCTGGACACTGCTCATAATGCTATTAACTTTTAAAATTCTCTAACATATCAAGATTCCATATTTGTAGTGGTTGATAAGTTGTCTAAAGCAACACACTTTATCCTAGTTAAGTCAACTTACAAGGCATCTCAAATTGCCAACATATTCTTAAAGGAGATATTCAGATTGCATGGGATACCCAAGGAAATCATCTTGGATCAAGACAGGAAGTTTACCAGTAACTTTTGGAGATATTTATTCTGCAGTTTAGAGACGTACTTAAATTTTAGTACTACTTACCACCCGCAAACAAAATTGGTAAACTAGATTTTGGAGGGAATGCTTAGAATGTACGTTATGAACAATCCTACAAAGTGGGAGGATTATATGCACCTCGCAGAGTTTTCATATAACAAGGGATACTAGACCTCCGCCAATATGAGTCCCTTTGAGGTACTCTCTCACCAAAATTGTAGGACACTGGTGACTTGGGACAGCCCGATGGGAAAGCTCATGTTAGGACCAGACTTACTGAAGGATTTAGAATAGTTAGTCACCAAAGTACAACATAATCTCAAGGAAGTGCAAGACCTTCAGAAAATTTATGAGGATAAGAAAATAAAATATAAATATGACGAGATCGAAGAACATGTTTATTTAAAAGTAAAGGAGGAAAGAATCTCATTGAGCTTGGGAAGGTGCAGAAAGTTGGAACCGATATTTTGTGGACCCTTTGAGATATAGGCCAAGAGAGGGCTAGTGGCATATGAATTATCTTTACAAGCACATATACCGGTTCATAATGTTTTTCATGGATCTTTATTGAAGAAGTATGTATATGATACTAAACATGTTATCCATTAGTCCTTTGTACAGGTGGAACCTAAATGGGAGTTTATACCTGATCCCCTTCATATTCTAGACAAAAGAGAAGTACAACTCAGGAAGTGAACCATCGTCCAACAGAAAGTGCAATGGAAGCACTTTGGAGTCGATGAGGCCACTTGGGAGAATGAATCCACCATGAAAGAGGCTTAGCTTGCCTTATTCCATGACTTCATTTCTAGTCCCTAGAACACCCGGACAATGTTTTTCTAAGTGGGGAGGGACGTAATATCCCAAAGTTTGACCTTAACTATAAGTGATGAGATTTTGTGTTGAGCATACACTAGTAAAAAATGAGGAATTAGCTACTATGTGACTAGAAATTCTAGTCACCACAGGTTTTTCAAGTGATTTACTACTAAATATGACAATTTTGATTGACCCAACTAAAAATGACTAAAATTAATGACTAATTTAGTCACAAGTTAACAAATATGAGTAGATAATAAATGACAAAGTTAAAAATGACTAACATAAATGATCAATTTAGTCACGGAATAAAAAATTACTAAGTAAAAGAATATGAATTAGTCATTTGTGTTAGAAATTTTTAATTCTGTCATGTAAATTGCAATTTTGACAATGAAGTGTAAATTTTGTAAATTGTCTACCTTCTATATGTAATATTGGTTCCATGTAGCTTGATCTTCATATATCCAAGAAATTAATTGGAAGAAATTTTTCTTGACCATCTTTATCCCTACTGCACCATTGAAGCAAATCATTAAGTGCACACCAAAAAAAATTAGGTTCCTACAATTATGAATTAGGTAGAACCAGTACCATATTGATACCTAGAAGCATCATAGATAGTTGTTGATCCTTCAATATTGTAAGAGTCCCAAGTCTCATACTGAGGTGCTTTCTAACTTCAATATAGCTATCATGATATGTGACCATGGAACTAGTTGCACCCATCGAGGTAGCTTCACCAAGATCAACTCCTTTAAACATCGTAGCAGTTGATCCATTAATAATTGAAACAGTGGAAGCACCAAGAACAATATTTTAACTAATCAAATAATCAATTATAATTAGACTCGGGTGTTGACCTAGAACTGGTCTCAGATCCATATGCAATAAAGGTATAGCCTCGACCCCATCTCCGAGTTTCAGGTAAATATTTCAATTCCTTGACCTCTTATAGGCCTTACCTCATAAAATACAATACATACAATGCTGTGATGACCTCTCCTTATCACTGTCAAGTTAAACCTCCTTTATGCATTAGTGGCCAGGTAAATTTAACATCTAACATCACCACCCACCTGATTCACGACGTGCACAATGTGAGAGTCCCCAGTCCTTGCAGACTGAATTGCTTTCTAACTTCAATATAGCTATCATGATTTGTGACCGTTGAACTAGCTACACCAGTTGACGTAGCTTCACTGGGCTCAGATCCTATTTAAATGTCATAGAAGTTGATCCATTAATTGAACTGGTGCAAGCACCAAGAATAATGTTTTAACCAATCGAAGACTTAATTATAAACTAGAGTGCTAACCCAGAACCAGTCTCATATCCCTAACAACTCTTCTATAGTTCCTTACACCTATATGGAAGGAATTATTAACAAAGAAACCAAGCAATATTTGAAGGCCTATTTTTATAAGGATTGACCTCAGAACAATGAGCAGGAGTCATAAAATAATCAAATGTACTTGCATGTGCTTGGAGTGAATGTTTTGTGATTGCCTCTTGGTACATTTTAAGTTAATGTGAAATATGAGTTGATTAAAATTAGGCGAGGGGGGGACTCCAGATATACCCAAGAGTACTTGGACTATGTCCAAAACTAAACCTTCATGGCTACCCGCAAGGAATATGTGGGCTCAATGGAGTCTCTGAGACTGTTGTTCATAATGCACCCAAAGGTGTAATAGAGATCGACGCCTCGAGGTCACTTTTCAGGAGTTCCCACTTCCTTTGGGTATTTTTCAACCGCTTATGGTTTTATGGAGGTGTTGAATTTTCTCCTGATGGTGGTTGATTAGGGAAGGTGAAAACTAATTAAACTGTCAATCACATTGCTTTTGATGCAGCTTGACTGTTAAGAACCTGTGTCTGCCATCCTCTTAATTTTGTTAGTATATTATATTGGACGCATATGCTTTGTAAGTCATCCCATCAGTATGTTGTATTATCCCACATTCATGTGGAGAAAGTAATAGTTGTTAAGTTGTCTAGTTATTATGTTGCATCATTTCACATTCATGGGGGCTAATAGTTGTTTAGATTAGACTTAGTATATAAATATGTGTTGAGGCTAATGAAAGCATCGAAGTGTTATTTTGTATTGATCTTGCTCAAAGGAGGTTTCCCCCTCGAAGTGACCCGCGATCCATAAAATCTCTTTTGTGGTCCAATATTTCTGTTATATCGTGCATTTTGATTGTTCAGTGCAGGAGGTTCTCCACATCTAGTATCAGAGCACTTTCCTTAGCACAAGTGGGAAAACAATTTTTTGAAAAAAAAAAGGGGCAAGATTGGGAGACAACTTTTACATACATTTTTGATACCTTTTATGCATATTCAAGAAATAAAAGTTGCATATATGATTTCCTCTTTAAAAAATATGCAGTTTCAAAAAACAAATCATTTAATTTGGAGTTCTGAAAGTGGAGATATTGTGGATTTAAAATCAGCATTTTTTCAGAATTTCAATGACGGTCGCAGAAATTGCAAAGCGAAAATATTTTGACCAGGTGCCCAGATTTCTATTCCGATTTTGTGGGTAGAAGCAGAGTGGTTGTTCTAGTTCCAGAAACAAGCTATAATAGCGATTCCGAGCAATATAGATTGGCTTATGCTCATTTTAAAAGTTTTCATCTCAAAACCCTAGCTCTAATTATGGGTTTTTGACCATTGGGTGGAATTTCTACCACATTTTTTCTGGCACTGTGATTATTGCAATATTTCTTCTTCTTATAGCTGTATTTTTCATTCGGATTAGGGAATAAGCCCTATCCGCTTAACTATGGGAAGTAGTTGGGCATAGCCCTAAAACTTATTATGAGGAGTACCACAGGAACCCTAAAGTAGTTGGCCATTGAGAGGACCTGCCAAGCCAAAAGGGCAATGACCCCTACCAGATTGACTATATTCCCATCCATGAGAAAAACCAAAGAGATGTCATTTTTGGCCAAGCGGTTAGCAGTTTTAGCTGCACTGTGAAGTGAGGGGTACTGCCCCAATACGCAAGCCTGAGATAGCCTTGGTGGCAGAGTGACTACCTTTGGATCATTAGGAAGCTGAATATACCTGGGATCCATATCTATTTATAGTTGATAACATGCAGAATTCCAGAACTGTCATAGATAATTTACTCCAATTCAAGTTGATAAAGCACAACTTTCTAGCACCGCCATATATCATTTCTTCAGAAAAAAAAATTTCAGCCATATATTCCTTAATTTAGCTTCGTTTCCCTTGAAAATTCACTGTAAACCCTGTCATTCCATTCTACATATTTCATTCATTGAAGACCCTATCCGAATTCCACTTCCTGAAGCTTGAAATTCCACCTCCTTCTTTCACCCCACTTCTGAAATTCGCATTTTTGTTTCCTTGTCTCTCAGAAAGTGTCCACAACCTAGTTACCCAACTCAAATTTTTCCTTTTCTAAAACCCTCTCTGTTTTTGTTTTTCCACCGATTTTCGATTTAAAAAAAAAAAAAAACCTTGCTTATGGTTGTCCCTCGCACAGTAGCAAATAGACAAATGGAAGAATAACTTGTCACCCTCAAGACCAAACTCAAAGATCTGGATAAAATATTTCTCGACCTCCATCTTCAATATTTAGCCATGAGCAACCAGCAATAGCATGAGACTTCTGCAGGCACTACGTTCTCTGCTTCCAGCAACTTTTATGGGATGAATATTGGATTCCTTCACTTCAATGGTGATGATCCAAGTGGATGGATACACAAGGCAGAACAATACTTTAATATGCATAACACTCTTGATGTCACCAAAGTCCCACTTGCATCATTTCATTTGGAACATGAAGCCCTTCAATGGTTCTATTGGTACATCAAGGATCATGAATATCCCCAATGGACAGATTTTTTCCAACTCCTTTTGCACCGATTTGGCCCTAGTGGTTTTGATGAATTCACAGGAGCACTCATCAAAATTCGCCAAACTGGCACTGTGAGAGAGTATCAAACATAATTTGAGAACTTATTCAAGCACACATAAGTATTTTCTAATGCATTGTACAGGAGTTGTTTTATCAGTGGTATTAAGGATACAATCCGATCTGACGTTACAATGTTCTGTCCCTATACCATGATGGAGATCCTAGGGTTGGCTAAGTTGGTAGAGGACAAGATTAGGGCTCAACAATGCCCCAAATCCACTTTTGTTCCATTCAAAAATATGGTTCCCCAAAGACATCCAATCCCTCTCACTCCTAAAACCACTCCTATCAAGCATTTTTCTAAAGCCAAGATGTGGGTACATAGGGTAAAAGGGATTTGTTATAATTGTGATGATAAATTCACCCAGGGACATCAATGTACTAAACACAATCCTTATTTCTTGGATTTGGCTCCTCCACCTACACTTGAAATTTGTGACGCTTCTTAGGATCCAGTAGACGATCAGGTTGACATTCTGCAGCCACTTATTGACCCTCATATTGCTAAACAAGTTGGTTGTTTGGTCCATCTTTTATCCAACTTTAAATTCATGGTTGCCAATGGGAGCACCTTACCTTGCAAAGGAAAGTGTCGTAGTGTGTGTATCTCTATTGGAGATTATAACTTGCGCTCTAACATGTTTTCCATACCCCTCAGAGGATGTTCTGTGATTTTGGGCACTGAATGGTTATGCACACTTGGACCCATCTTATGGGATTTTGTTGAACTATGGATGCATTTTAAGTCAATGGGAAAAAACACACATTAAATGGATTACAACCAAGGTATCTCAGCATCATTATTTCACATTGCATGGAAGTGATCCTTAAGAATAATTCACATGGTGTCATCACTCAGCTCCATTTGATTCGGATGCAACCTTCGGCAGTCTCAAATACTCCCTTGGATCTTTCATTCCGATGCACCCTTCAAATGCCTGATTTTTCCAAGCTCTTCACTCTTGAGAGTGATTCTTGCGACAATGGAATTGGATTTGTCCTCTTTCAATATGAACATCCCATGGCATTCACTCGTAAATCCCTTCTTAGAAATAATTTATCTAGCTCCACATATAAGAAGGAAATGATGACTATTTTGCACGCAATACAGAAGTGGTGGCCATACCTCTTAGGGAATCCTTGCTACATCAAGACTAATCACCAGAGTCTGAAATATTTCCTGGAACAATGGCTCTCATCACCAACACAACATAAATGGGTTATCAAACTCAGGGGTTATGACTATGAGATCAATTACAAGAAGGCTAAGTACAATCTTGTGGTGGATACTCTTTCCCACACATTTGATGCCCATGTCTCTGTTTTAGCTATTGCTATGCCTATTCCAACTTGGTTACACTCTGTTTAGCAAGGCTATGTTAATGACTCCTCATTATCTGAAATCATCCAACCATTGGCGAGTAACCCTTCTGTGGTAACACATTTCTCTTGGGATGGCTCTTCTCTGAGATACAAGGGTTGTCTGGTGCTTCCCTAGAGCACAGATATTAAACATGCAGTCTTTTATGAACTCCATGCTTCTCCATTCGCAGGACACTCTAGGTTCATGAAAAAATATGAGAGGGCATGATGTCACTTATTTTGGAAGGGAATGAAATGAGAAATTAAATAGATGGTTTCCGAATGGGCTCCTTGTCAGCTCCACCAAGGTGAAACTACACTCCTTTCCGGATTGTTCAAACCTTTGCCCATCCCTATAAGGATTTGGATATATATTTCAATGGATTTCATTCAAGGGATCCCTAAATATGGAGGGAATACCGTAATCTTGGTTGTGGTTGATCGTCTCTCCAAATATCATCATTTTTGTGCTCTTAGACCTCCATATACCACCTCCTCAATCGCACAAATTTTAATGGAAAAGATATTCCTTCTTCATGGAATCCCTTCTTCCATTGTCTCAGACTGCAGCACACCTTTCACAAGTCATTTTCTCCTTACTGACACCAAACTGAATATGAGTTCATTTTATCACCCACCAATAGATGGTCCGAATGAAGTCATCAACAACTATTGGGAAACTTATCTTCATTGTTTCACCTCTGAAGAACAACATCTGTGGGAAAAGTGGCTCCCTCTCACTGAATAGTGGTACAATAGTTCCTACCATACTACATCTCAAATGACTCCATATGAAGTAGTTTATGGTCATACACCTCCACTACTCCTTCCATTCATCCCCAGCAGTTCACCAGTTCAAGCCGTTGACATGGTTCTTCGAAACCGATATCAGATTCTTCACCTTCTGCAGGAAAATCTTCACATGGCTAGAACCCGCATGAAACACCAAGCCGATCAGCACCTTTCTGAGCACACTTTTCAAGTCAGTGACATGGTTTTTCTTCATCTGAAGCCTTGCAAGCAATCCTCCTTGAAACTCAAATGGAATCAAATGCCCGCTCCAAATATCTCTAGTCCATATACAGTTCTTTAGAAGATTGGGTCTGTTGCTTATATATTGGCACTTTCTCCTTCTTCTCGCATTCAGCAAGTGATTGGCACCAACATCAGAGCACAAATTGTTTTACCAAAATGGGAAAATGAAGGATACAACATTTCAAATCTGTCAGCCATCCTCAATAAGCCCACTTGTGATCTTTTCTCTCGGTCCATCACGTAGGTCTTAATTCAGTGGCACAGCATGCAACCAGAGGATGCTACATGGGAACCACTCCTTCAGATTCAACAACAGTTTCCAAATCTAAAGATTTGAGGACAAAGATTTTTTTTAAGAGGGAGGGGATGTTAAGAACCCGTGTCAACCCTCCTCTTTATTTTTTTAGTATACTTTATCAGACACATATTCATTGTAAGTCGTCCCATCAGTATGTTGTATTATCCCACATTCATGGAAGTAAGTAGCAGTTGTTAAGTTGTCTAGTTATTATGTTGCATCATCCCAAATTCATGGGCGATAATAGTTGTTTAGATTAGACTTAGTATATAAGTATGTGTTGAGGCTAATGAAATAATCAAAGAGTTATTTTGTATTGAGCTTGCTCAAAGGAGGTTTCCCCCTCAAAGTGGCCCGCAATTAATAAAATCTCTTTTGTGCTCCAATATTTCTATTATATCACGTATTTTGATTGTTCATTGTAGGAGGTTCTCCACATTGACTGATCGGATGAACCACAACCAAATACATATCATATACACCGGAGTCTTGTCAATTTTAGTGAGTTTTAAAGGATGTGTTTTCTTAGAAAGAAAATCCCTCCAGGAACCTCTTTCGGTCCAAGTGGATATAAATTGGGAAATCAAGAAAGGGGTTGATTTTAGAACAATTACTTACATAAATTAATGATAAGAAGCAAGCATAAACAAATCACAAGTTTTCTAATTATTCCTACCACGCATCTCTTTCCCCTTGTGGGTGAATCGGGAAGTCGTGGGGTAAGTATTCAAGTTACTTTGATACTGAATGTAGAATATATGATAAAGTAATCAAAGCATATTGTTTTTCATGAATTAAACTAATCTAAAGCAAATATAAATAATACAATGCGAAAAATAACAAAAAGGCATGAATCCCCCAGGGGGGATGGGGAATGGGCTCAAAAGAGCCTATATGAAGAATTTTTTTACTATCTACTGTTACAATATAAGTAAAATGATATGAATCCTCTTTTTTATTATATAGGATGAAACCAATATCTTACAACTTTCCAAAAAAATAAAATTTTCAGTCAAAGTGGAGCCCCCTTGGGGGATTTGAACGATCCCAAAGCCACTTTCAAGCACCAGCTTCTCTTCTTTCTATTATTCCTAATAAAATTCAATGAGCATGTTAGAATTAAATATTCACAAAATAACTTTGAAAGTACCTTTGGGTCAGCCTACTTTAAACCAAACAAAATTGAGTTAAAACTAGCTAATTTTGGTGAAAAAGGAACCAAGGAAAGCAAGCTTTTCTTGGGATATTGGCTTGCTGTTTGGGTAGACAATGAGATATGCAGTGATTTTTGAATTTAATATTTTTAAAATAGTAATATTTTTAAAATAGAAACAGAAATCTAACGCATGCAACCTATGGATTTTCTTTAAATTGCCATCCAAAACAGACGATTTCCCTGAACTAGGTCTAGAATGCTTAATGAGACCTTTTAGAAATGAGATCAGCCCAGATCACCTCCTTCAGTCAAGGAATTGTCAGATCCAGTCAATTCCAACCCGATGAGACTTATCTCAATCAAATTGGAGCAAATCCCAATGATTTAGGATTTAGGGTTTTCTCCACTATTTAATTAATTCATCAATTAAATAATCAATATTTTATTTTTAGGGATTTTTGACTTGAGTGATGGACAAATCAATCAAACTTAGAAAAAGTGGTTATATGGGTTTACATGGTGTTCTAATCTTGAAAATGAACACCCCCATGACTGAAACTGATTTTCGAGCCCACTTTTATTACAAAACCAATTTTTCCAATTAGACTATTAACAAATAGCCTATGTTTTGTGGAAAAATTAAAATTAAAAAAAAAATTAAAAATTAAAAAAAAAAACCTAGGGGGACTTAGACATGTTTATATGACTCGACCATGATGCCTAGCATGTTTATAAATTGACACATAGACTCTAATAACCTCAATAGGCCTAAATGCCAAGCCGACCACCCCAACTTTGGAGGTATTGAGTGAGAAACTCAGAAGTTATCAGTCATTTATTCAACAACCAATAATAACCAAGGGAAAAAACACCCTGGGATGATCGGATTGAGAAATAAAGTCTAAGAGACCGAGTCTTTTACAGACACTATCATGCTAGAACATTTTATTACAACTCCACTATGGGGTATGAACATGTGATATAGTACAACAAGCACTTCCCAGAAGCACTTCCGAAGGTCTTATGAAGTCTAAACAAAACATCTTTGTCTGGTTCACCAGGCTCACTTGATAAAAAACCATTAAGTATAACTTAGGTGGTAACACTATGCCCACTATCAAATCCGATGGTGAAACATCTGTCCATTTCGTATTTAAGCAGATTATCACCTGGTTCAGCATTCCGAGGGGGTTTGTCACCGACCATGGAAAAAACTTTCAGAACAAAATTATGGAAGAGTTGTCTTTGAAGTTAGGATATAAGCAAGAGCATTCCTCTTCTTACTATTCTCAAGCAAATGGATAGGTTGAAGCAGTGAATAAGTCACTTAAGTCTATTCTCCAACGAACCATCACACAGAGTAAGAATAATTGGCATATCATGTCGTATCCTTATTTGTGGGCCTATAGAATCACGGTTAAGACTACCACCATTTTTCCTCCCTATCATCTTGTGCATGGGGTGGAATTAGTATTACCATTTGAATGAAAAAAAACCTTCTTTGGAGCTAGCTATGGAGCTGTTATGAGAGACTTCCGTATTGGAAGAACGTCTAGTCCACTTGGAGCAGCTTGATGAGTAGAATCGAAATGCTTTAGTGGCTCTTGAGGTTAACAAGCACCATGTTCAGGTCTAGTACAATAAGTTTGTCCATCCTAGGAGGTTAAGTGAAGGTGACTTGGTCTTTTGTGGGATCAAGCTAAGGAACCCTTGGGGGCAAGAAAGTTCAACCCGATCTGGCATGGTCCTTACGTGGTTAAGTGTGTCTTAGAGAAAGGCGCCTATGAGTTGGTAGATTATGAAGGGACGACCTTGGTGGAGCCTAGAAATGGGCTCTATCTTAAAAAGTACTATGCATTATTTTCAGCCAGGGATGACTTTTGTATATTATTATACATTTTTGCATTGCATAGTTAGGTCTTCTTATGGTGATTGGGTTTATTGATTATCTTTCGTTTGTTATGGAAGATGTTGGTGGAGTCTTCTGTTTTCGTAGGATCCATTGATGGTTCTATCCGCTACACTCAAAAATCAACTTCAGCTTCTTAGGTGATCTATACTCCTACGTGTCAAGTATTGTCTTCAAGAGGCGTATGTTTACGACCTTCGTCGAACAATGTTGCTGAATATAGTGTCGCGATTGAGTTATTATGGGATGCCATTTCAGATGGTTTTCTTTCTCTTGAGGTATGTCTTGATTCGCAGTTAATGCTCTCAGAATTTAATGTCTTGTATCAGGTTAGAGGTACGACATTGTTACGAAGATTCTTTCGTGTAAGATTTCTAGAACGAAAATTTGAGAACATAACATATATTCACATTTCAATAAATTTTAATCAAGTTGTTGATTGATATGCTAACTATGTACTAGATTGGCATTTGTTTCATATACCATAAGCATTTCGCAAACACATTTTACACATGTAAATAGAATAATAATCGATCATCATAAATATTTTTCATTAAGCCAAAAAAAGGTGATGTCATAATACATAAGTGTCATATACAGAATTGGGGCTTCTGAACCACCAAAATATACTACACGGTCATACAAAAATATACCCCTAGGTTTCTAAGCCTGAGGTGGAGGAGGGTGTTGATCATGGTAGCACACCATAGCTCTAGCTAGCCGACGAAATAACCGAACCCAAACCCATGGTACTCCAACCACCTCATGCTGCATAGCCTCAGGAAATTCCTCAACTTGCACCATGGGAACCCTGTGTGTCAGCCGAACAAAGTTTGTGTGGATGCTCTGGAGCGTTCGCTCCACATCTAATCCCATGATCTCATTGCCTCTTCCCCACCATCGATGACGAGGGAATCTTTTTGGCCATCATGGTCCCACATGTGCATGTACATGATAGAGTTTCATTATGTGTCATCACACCAAAAACATGTATTTTGATTTCATATATAAAAAAATACAAAAACATTTAATAACTCAAAAAACAAAAGTGAGGTGGGGTTCGTTACCTATGTCTCCATATGATGATTGTGGTGGTAGGGGCATATCCTGATCTCCACAGAAGTTTATCCATGCATAGGGGTAATCGTCTATGGCGATGATCTGTCTCTGCCACCAGAGAAAGAAGTCTTCTAGATAGGGGTTATCCACCCTGCCCCCTCCTAGTCTCCACATGACATTATCCCACCACCCTGTGTGGAGAAATGTAAACTATAGGGCTTAGCCCCAAGACCCTCTCAAAAAAGAATGTACTCAGTATGCTGCCGAACCCAAAGTTTTGTACCCTCCCATCTTGTAGTCACTGAGTTGTTGCTTCATGTTGCTTAGCATCAAGGCACTATAGTCATATATCGTAGGTTTCCTGCACTCTACTGCATAGAACATCATTGACCTTGAGTCCTGGTTGAGTGACACTAAACCTGTAATCCTACCCAATTCCAATAGTATGGCTTTCATCCCTAGGTTCTGAATTGTGGTTTTAGGGATTTGAATTCCAATCTTCTCTGTATCGGGAAGGAAATACATAGCTATTTACTCCTCTATAGTCAGTCCTCCTCCTTGCCCACAGGATCATAGGTTCACCATCTCCCTTCGCCTAGAAAAACCTATGATAAAATATATGTCCTCAACCTCAATGCTGAGTGACATGCCATCCAACTGAAAGGTCTCAAAATATGGATCTTATTAGTCTACTAGCAGCTAGAGTAGCCTTGATTTTTGCCCTCAAGCTTCCAAGGCGCCAAAATTTGTATAACCTGCAAGCCCTCGGTGCTTGTTGAGCCATTAGATCTCCTTGCATAGCCTCTTCGACATCACCATGTTCTCTTTCTCTCCATTCTAGCACCATTTTGCACAAACATTTTTGAGTTTCATCACTATTTTCCTTTGAAAATAACATTTGCGGCCCTGTACATGATTATTCGCAAAACAACTACGTATGTACACAGGCATCGTGGTCTTTTCGCATATACCCATCCCTATATGTGGAAAAGTCCCTATTTTCGTATGGACCGAAATGCACAAGTTGGGATGTCCTAAATAAAAAAATTGACCACCAAAATAAATAGAAAAATTGCATGAAAGTGAAAGAGGAGGGAACAGGTAATTACCTGGACCAAACATGGAGTGATTTCGTCGGACGATGATCCCATAATCAACTCCTGAAATTATGGATTCAAAAGCACTATGGTGGGTGAATTTTCAAAATGGTATGAAAATTTGAATTTTCACTCTTTTATAGAAAAAATTTGAAATTTTTACCCACTTCCTATAGCGTTTCACTGTTTCTGACCATTTTGGACCAAATTTTGGACTAATATGATGTTGTAGGAGCCCATTTTGAGTGTGGTTTGACTGAGACTTCGACTTGTTTGTGTCTGTTACAGGTATCATGTCTAAATTTGCATATAGGTTAGGATCTCACATCCACTTGAATTTTGCATGACCTTATGACTGTTTCATCTTAACCTTAGGTACGAACCCATTCCATGATGTCTCAAAACCTTCATTCTACTGTTAGAAGTGGTGTTATGTGAATGGTAGATCTTTCCTATACATGGGTACCCTAGTTAGATCCTATATTGCATTTGGTACCCATGCTGACATTTCTCCTTTAGGGTGTGCGAGTCCCTTTTTAGTCCCGCCATGTCCTTGAGCAAGAGATTCATACTCCTCTTGAAATTTATGCTAGCCATGTCCTTCGGGACTCCCTTGTATATATCAATTTGTAATTGCATTTTCATGAATTTTTACTTTCCTTCTTGAGCTTTATGTCGGCTCCTTGACTTTGAGTAATCAACCATATAACCTGAACTTGTCTCGTGTTTATCCAAGAAGAGACTTTCTACATATCTTTTGCAGCTTTATCATCCCTTTTGCCAGGAGGAGACCTTCCCCCAAGTGTCGTTATCTTGCACATATATCCTTGCATTGAGCATAGGCATGTTCCACTACTTGGAACTAGTTTTCTTGTGCTCCTGACACTCGTCTTATCCTAGATTTGTACTATAAAGAACTTTTAATGTTTTTCAAGATTTTCAACATATCTGAAAAAGTCCAAAAATATCAAAAACCAAAAAGTCGGATAGGGAAAGATGTTATCTTTGGTAGCAGTTGAGTTGTGCCTCCTTCAAACAGAGCACTATATATCATATTTGTTGGTTGGGTTATTAGTTTGACTTTAGAATCTCTACTCGTTACTCTAAGTTTATCTCCACTGACTGGTTAAGATTCCAGTCCCCATGAAGCCTCTATTGATGCCTCCTATGTCACAGATATGTCCTAATTTGCATATCGATTCCATGCTACCTACCTTCAGTCACCATTTTTATTTATACTCTTGTTCAAAGGAAGTTGAAGCCTGAGTTGGGCATTCCTTAGTTATCTTAAATTTGCATGTCAACCATTCTTGAAACTGTTACTAGTTCATGCACATCTTGGTTCGATTTCTTCTATATTATATAGCATTGTTGAGTACCTCGTGTTGGTTTATGGGGGGTGCTTTAATGCCCTCCTTCCAGCGGATTTCATTCCATCGACATCAGATCATTTATTCTGGAATAGGAGTCTAGATTCCTTTGAGTGGGTTGAGACTTACAGTCATCAGTGGTAGGTTATCTCGCCATTGAAAGTTTTGGAATACATCAATGTCCCTTGATCAATGGATTCTTCCAAGTGTTCGACCTCAACACATCTGTTCACACTTGTTAGATTTCACTTTGTACCTTGATTCTCATTTTCGTTATTGGTGGGTGATCTTGCGTCTATCAACATTATACATCAATGACCAGGTAATCAGATGATAGAATACTATGCTTGACCTTGACAGATCTATTCACATAGTAGGACATGTACTCGTAGAGGTTTGCGTAGAAGACCTTCCAGCTTGGTTGCATTCCATGTATGCTACCTCCTTGATCGTTCCAGTGTTCATGAGATATCAGCTCTCATGATTTGATTCCAGTGTATACCAGATATATTCAGCTACTATGGATATATTGATCCATTGTATATCTGCAGCCATTATGGATATCTTGATCTATTGTATATCTTCATCCACTTGGGAGATTCTGATCTATTGTATATTGTACGTATTGATGACCACACATGACACATTTTGAATATCATGCCTATTCATGGCCATCTTACTCTTATGTATCTGGGACTGCTCCATATATTTGTAGACATATGCAGAGATTGATCATTGTGTTGTAGTGATGAGTGGCCAGTTCTTCCACCTAGGTCTTCATTACTACACTTATGGGATGGATTTTATAATGTATTTCGCTCATCATGTTACCCCTCTAACCTCACACATTAGGGGGCATCTGTTATAGGTGATTTTACCACACATGGTTGATCACATATTTATGGCCTTCCCTATCCCTCTATAGACTCTTTAGACCCTATGGACTTATATTATCATTTGATGTTCCAAGATCATCCCTCAAAAACCCCTGTTTATTGTTGTACGTGACTTTTAACCCCATACTCATGTGTACACACGAATTTTGAACTCCAACCCATGTACATCGCGATGTATGCATAAGTACAAACATTTTTGGAATTTTCCTCATATGAGTCTAAAAAAATGGACTCTTGGCCTTCTAAATTGCTTGAGAAGACTCAAATTCAACCCTCCATTACCCTTTTGGAGTGCTATATAAGGAACCCCTTGGATACATTGAAGAAGAGGAATTGAAGAGAAAAGAAACTATAGTCCGTTGTTGCCTCATTTTGCTTATAATCGACTCTGCATCCCTTTGTCCCTTTGGAGCACTTAGTGTTATTCTGGCAAGCCTTCCTTTTCTTTGTGAGATTTCTATCGAGAGATGGACGATTGAGGTGGTGGAGGCCTAGGTGGAGGACTCGGTTACTTCGGTTCGTAGATGTGTCGACAGAGGTTGTCACTATTGTAATCTATGATTTTATTAATAGAAAAATATTTTATTGTCCAATTATGTGCATTTGAATATCAATATTGTATCCATGGATATGTTTAGATGCCTATACATTATTGAATATATATGCTAGAGTAGGTCCAACACATTGTTAAAGAGCATGCTTGTCTTGTTTATTGTTCTTGAGACCGAATTGCTAAAGCAAATGTGAATTGCAAAAGCTCAATGGGGATCTACTTCAACCATCCGAAACAAGGTACAATTCAATATCCCTTAGCATTAGATGTTTGGTTTCTCTTGCATATTGGGAAAGATTGATTTCTGTCATCAAGCTGTCTGTTGTGGTATGCCCCAAGCAATAGGAAGTTTCTATCCATAACACAAGGCCTTAAAAAGAATTGTTTTCTTTTGATTCTAGAAAAGTCAAATATTTGGGGATGATATAGGACATGGTAGTAACTCTTGCATGGATCCCTACCAAAGAGCATTGTTATGGACGTAGTAGTGGCTGATATCCGTCCTGTTTTTCTTAGGTTTTTTTTAGCCTTCTTCTATAGTTGATTGTTTACTTTAGACTCTCTCTTGTTTGTAATTTATTTTTAAATATTTATTTAAAACTCTAGGTTAGTTTTCCTTTTATTTCATGCATTACATATATATTAAGTTTCTTTAGCCAAGCTCCAATAGATGATTAAGTCTTCATTTAAAAACATTATATATGGTTATTAATACGAGATGGAAGCACATGACAAAGACTCAAGATGTAGGTTTGCTACCATCTTGCCAAGAATATATTGTTGATGCAGATGATAATGAATCAGTACATAGGAAATACTCTTTCCATGAGAGGATGAAAGTAGTGAAGTTCAGTGGTCAACATGGAAGCATTCGTGATAAGGAAAAAAAATAAGAGGAGACTGGATTTGTAGTGAACTAAATTCATAGATTGAAAACATTAAATGATAAAGAGGGAAACTTGATAAGCAACAAGTCTAAGGATAACCCTTGCAGAGACAAGAATGCTAGAGAAGGTTCTTGTTCTCCCATTAGTGTACTAGAAGACAAGGTAAAAGGACGGGATTCAGGATTTAGTCTTCCCTCTAGTGGTATTTGTTGCACATGCTGATGATGAGCATGTTGAAGCTATTTATATTGATGACAAATAAGGAATAACTAATTATCAAAGAGTATAACTTGAATGGTCAGTTGTGATGGATATTTTCACAAAAGCATATCAGTACTCCGATTGCCACGTATAAAACCCTATGTGATAATGATGAAAAACCATCACCACCAGTAACTTTTGTATCATATATTGTGAGGATTAAAACATATACATTCTACAAATGTCCTTCAAAGGGACTTGAATCCCATCAATATTTAGCTAAGTACAAATTGTGATCTCAAAATAGATGATATTGGAATAGCCTGGATCACGTCTGAAATTGACTTCATGACAGAGTATATGGTTACACAATGGTACAGAGCCCCATATTATTGAATTCAACAAATTACACTGCAGCTATTGATGTGTGGTCGGTAAGTTGCATTTTCATGTAGTTGATAAATAAGAAACCTTTATTTCCTGGGAAAGATCATGTGCATCAGCTTCGTTTAAAAATAGAGTTAATTGGTACCTCAACTGTCACTAATATAGGTTTTCTTAGAAGTGAAAATGAAAGATGATTTGTTCAACAGTTTCCTCGACATTCAGGACAATCACTAGATGAAAAGTTTCCACATATACATCCTTCAGCTATTGACATTTGTGAAAGAATGCTCACATTTGATTAAAACTAGAGAATCATAGTGGTGGAATCATTCTTAGGAAATATATGCAAGGCATGGACAAAGGAAGCTCTAAGATAGAAGTTGAAAAGCTTTGGGATTGATAATGATCCCAAAAGTGAGGAAATGAATCATGGCTTTACCTTTATTGATTTCTCAGCCCGTTCAGATACCATGAATGCATACAAATGACTGCAAAAGAAAGATGTTGTATTGGGTACTAATAAAATTGTGAAGGTGTCATTTGTAGAGACATTCATTGAGCCTGATGAGGAAGTTAAGGCTCGGGTTAAGACTGTATTTGTTGAGGGTTACCGCCTTTCTAGGAGGTTTAGATCCTTGCACCATGTGGGAAGCTATTTAAGGGATTGTTCAAGCTAAAGCTTAATGTTCAGAGTGCTCATCACTATTTGACACTCCAAATGTCAATAAAGTAGAGTACCTGTATGAAAAATATTTTGTAATAGAAGATTGTTCATTTCCAGGAAAAGCATGAAGATCAAATAGAATAAGGATCAGTTGATATCAAATGACAAATGGAAGACGCATCTGGCATCATTTAAGCATTCAAAAGATATAGATGGAAAGTTAGTTAATCCCTATGCTATTTCAACGCAATCCCAATTAATAATCAAAATCATTTACAGGATTTGAAACATCAGGTCAAAGATTAACTCCATATTGGAGTGCATGTGACATTATTTTATGTACTCAATTGAAAATAGTCGTAGGTTTTGAGGATGATTGCTGTTGACATAGCAGCCAAACATTATAGATGGGAGTAGAAGTTCTCACATGTTAAGAAGGGGATCTTACTAAATCCAAGGATATTTGTTTCCAGTCTTCATCATTCGATATTCCTAGCTGTCTATTTCATTGTTCTTGCATCTTAATTTTATTTTTAGCATATAGCTTGGATTTTTACCCTAGAAGATAGCAAGAACTAGTAGATTATATCGGTTATATATTTTGTTATTTGAGGGGGTAAAGTGGAGGTAAATGAGAATCAATGGGATGGGAGCATGTACAGCCCTGCAATGCTTATTTGTGTAAGAAATTCTTTGTTTTATGAATGACTTAATATATCTATTTGGAGCTAGGTTTTGAACTAATATTGTGTGGATACTCTCCGGTTCCGTTTGAACCCTTATTTACATTGTTGGTTATATAGATTTTTTATGTGTAGATGATGTGTTTGTAAGTGAATATTAATGCTTATATGATCATAGAAGTGTTATTTCAAGTGCCTATATCATATACATATGCTACAAGGATAAATTGTTTGTTTATTACTTGTATTCGTGTGTTTTGAAGTATATCTCCCGGAATTAAAGTTGTACTGTCATTCATCCTACAGAATATTGTTCTTATACTTGTAGCTTTTGATGTTTTCAGATTATTGTGTCACTGTACATTGTCTTCATTTTGTCTAGTTTTTACATTGTTATCCAAAAAACCTTGAAAATTGTCTTTAAATGTTGGGGTTCCTGAACACTGCTGACCCTGTAGTCTAGGTAGTCTATGGATCTTCCATATTTTTCAATGACTCTCATCTTTACCGAGAGTTTCCAATAATCACTGAAATAAAAGAGGATAAAGAATTTTCTAAAAGACACGTAACTTTAGAGAAAAAAACATAATGAAGAAGGATTGTGGACAATGTATTTTGATGGGTCAATTAGTAAGGAAGGAGTTAGTTCTGGTATTTGAATAATTTATGGGTGAAATCATGAATCTAGGTGTCTATTCTGTGCGAAATTTTTTTCCTTTTGTAATATTTTGGCCGAACTAATTTATGTTTTCGGCCAAAAACATAGAAATAACTTATACGCGAAAAAATAGTTCGTCCGAAACTTACTTAATGGATACGGTTAACTTTAAAGTTACAAAGAAATAACTTTCCAACTTTCTAATTTTAAAACTAACGGAATCTGTTAAAAGTAAATTTTGGCCGAAATATTTGTTCGACCGAAAACCTGTAAATTTTTTAGAAATGGAATTCCATTTCATTTTTTACTTTTCTCCCAATTTCAGATAGGTCCAATCATATCAAATACTTACAATTTCTCTTCACAAATAATACCATTAGTTGCATAATTCAATCTACTTTCTATATATGGTATTTTTTTTTAAAATTTGGTGTGATCCACTTATTTTATTTATTATATTTCTTAGAAGGTCTGTGGATTGCTTCAAAATTTAATAGAATTCATTGAAATGAAAAATCAATAACTTCTTAATGACACGATAAAAAATTTTGGAAAAATCATGGTGCCCAACATTGATGTGTTTTCTTCAAAAGGGTACCCTTTTTTTTTCTTTTCTTTCTGAACTGGAAATTAGGGAAGATGTTGTGGAAAACTCAACATGTCAGTTTTATGGTAGTTTTTTAGATTGGTCCACTTCAAAAAATTATAATAATTATTGCATGTGGTTGTTGGATACAAACTTATAGACAACCTTTAGTACAATATGTCTAGATAATCATAACATATTTTGTTTTTAATGAACAATAGTTGAATAATGAATAAACCGGTATCTCAAAAACATGACTATTTATCATAATTTCATTAATTAATAACATACTATCAAACACTTGCAAAACTTACATATCAAATGCCAAAAAAAAAAAAGGAAAAAATAATTGATAGAAAGCTAACACAATTCTCTACAACTTTTGTTTTTACTACAAAATGAAATTCTAAATACAAATCTAATTTTTCTTTGCTCGAAGTTGACAAAATTGGGAAAACAACACTGCTTTTCTCATACCCCCCCCCACCCCCCTCCACAAAATAGAGACCCAGATTCATGATTTCACCCTTATCCAAATATGTATTTCAAAGTATATTCTTGTAAGTTGAAATTTGAGTATAATAATAATGTAGCAGAGTATGAGCCTTTTCTATTATGATTGGATGATTTAAAATATTTGAAATCCAAAAGAATAAATGTTTTCAGGGATTCCAAGCTAGTAGTGAATCAAGTGAATGACATTTACCAAACCAAACATCATAAAATGAGAGCCTATAGAAATGAAGTGTGGTATATGCTCAGAAATTTCTTTACCGAATACAATGTCAGAGTAATTCCCAGAAAAAAAAAACAAGTAGTTGGTTCTCTGGCCACTACTGCTGGAAATTTAAAAGTTCCCATCTATTCAACGAAAAATATAAAATAGAAATTGTAAATAGACCTTCTATCCTTGATAACTCAAAATATTGGAAAGTATTTGAATATGACCTATAGATAAAGAGATTTTTGGAGTTGTCAGATTAATTTGTAAATACACATATTGACACAGAAAACCAAAACTCATAAAATTTCCAACACAACATACAATTTGCAGAAGACAAAATTGAGTAGAAAAATTTGAAGAACATAATTGCAGGAAAAGACATAATTCAGCTAAAAAGAAATTACATTCCAAAGGGTCTTGTTCCTCTAGAGAAATTATTTGACTAAAATGATGTGGCTAAATATGCAAAGGCTCATCCCAATGAAAATGATATTCAAGATCAGAATATTGGGACTGCAAATTCACCTAAGATAGTAAAACTGTTAAGAAACTTGCCTCCTAAAGAAAAGAACAAATATATTGACCTGATGAAAAAATGCACTGATGTGTTTTATTAGAGTCATGATTATTTGAAAGAATATGATACCTCCATCATACAACATACTATTCCTATCATATAACATTCTATTCCTTACATTTGATGGAAAAAGAAGTAAGAAAATTATTCAATGCGAAAATCATTGTAACTCTCATATTCTCGAAGTGAGTAGCTAACTTAGTACCTGTGAGGAAAAAGAATGGTGAAATCAGATTGTGTGTGGATTTCATAAATCTAAACAAAGTGTCATTAAAAGATAACTATCCTTTACCCAACATGGATCACATTCTGCAGAAGGTAGTGGGAGCTGAAAGAATTTCTACAATAGATGGATTTTAAGGATACAACCAGATAAAAGTTCTTCCGAAAGACCAAGAAAAGACAGCCTTTACTACAGCATGGGGAACTTTCATGTATGCCAAAACTCCTTTTGGATTAATGAATACAGGAACTACTTTTCACAGAGCAATGGAAATACATTTTGTTGAGGAGAAGGATATTTTTGTTTTAATTTATATGGATGAAAACAAGTTTATTCCAAGTCTAATAAAGATCATATCAAACATTTGGAAAAGGTATTTTTAAAGTGCATGAGGTATGGTATTTCCCTCAATCCAAGAAATTCTAATTTTTCTATGAAAGAGGGAAAATTATTGGGTCATATTATATCAAAGGATGGTGTTAAGATTGACCTAGACAAGGTAAAGGCTATTCTGAAGGTAGAGGAACCAAGGAATAAAAAGGAGGTTCAATCATTTATTGGTCAAGTAAATTTCTTAAGAATATTTATCCCTAGTTTTGTAGAGATATTGAGAAATGTTAAAAACATGTTGAAAAAGGAAAGTGAAATTAAATGGTCTGTAGATGCCAGACAATCTTTCAATGATATCAAAAAAGAAATCACATAAGTCCCTATTTTAGTGAGTCCATATTTTTCAAAATATTTTATGATTTTCTCTTATGCCTTTGAACATACAATTCTTGGAGTTTTACTGCAGAAAAATCAACAAAATGATGAACAATCTATTTCTTTCTTTACAAAGATCCTGAGAGATGGGGAGTTAAAGTATGACATTATGGAGAAACGGGCTTATTCCTTGATAAAATATTTGAAATATTTCAAAGTGTATGTTTTACATTCTCATATCATAGCTTATGTACCCAACAATGTAGTGAAGAATATTCTTACTCAGCATGATCTAGATGGTAAAAGAGAAAAATGGATAGTAGTTCTATTAGAGTATGACCTGGAGATTAGGCCTACAACACTGGTAAAAGGACATGGACTGGAAACGCTGATGACTAATTCAAATTGTGAATCTTTACAGTTGAATTTTGTATCTAATCATTCAAATGAGTTAGACTCAGGGTTGCACGTAATTCCATATTTCATTCAATCCCCTTGGTATAGTGATATTATATATGTTATGTAGAACTTACATGAACCTCCAACTTTGCACAAAACTAGGGCTAGATGAGTAAAATTAAAAGAAATGAAGTTTTGTGTCATGAATCAATATCTTTATTAGATTTATCCATGAGGTATTTTTCTCAACTGTCTATTGGAAAATGAAGCTCAACAATCCATGAAAGAGTTTCATCAAGGATTATGTGGTGCACATCGTTCTTTGAATGTCACTACAAATAAAATTCTGAGGGCTGTTTTTTATTGACCCACCATGTTTTCTGATATTTACAAAGAGATCACAACTTGTCATCAATTTCAAATTTTTGAAAGAAAGAGAAAGTTGATACCTTTTCCACTTAATCCTATCTCAATTGAGGAACCTTTTAAATAGCGGGGCTTATATTTCATAGATAAATTAACCCAAACTCTTCTAGCCAGGATATATGGATCCTCACTACTACTGATTATTTTAGAAAGTGGATTGAAGCTATACCTACCATGAGGGATACTAATGTTTTCATCATGGATTTTCTAGAGAATACCATTCAGTCAAGGTTTGGTTCTTCTAAAAGGATTGTGACTGACAATGCACCAGCTTTCAATTCAAATAAAATGATTAGATCTTGGCATAAGTATCATATAAATATGAATCACTCTACTCCATACTATCGTAAAGAAATTGGGCTTGCAAAATATTCTAACAAAATTTTGGTAAAGATAATCAAGAAGTTGTTGGAGGATAAAAAGAGAGCTTGGAATACAAAGATGAAGTATGTTTTATGGGAAGACATAATAAGAACTAAAAGAGACATCGATATGTCTCATTTTCAGTTGGTCTATGGTGCAGAGGTGGTGTTTCCAAATTCTTTAGGTCTTCCTGTAATGAATGTGATGCAATAATAAGAGGAGGAGAAAAGTCACATGCAAAGAAGAATCAATCAAATCATTGAGTTGAATGAGGTTAGGGAGAAATCTTATGATAAAGTATAGGTACACCAGGACAAAGTGAAGAAGGATTTTGACAGGAAGGCTAAAGAAGAGCAGTTTCATATTGATGGTCTGGTTTTAAAGTAGGATGCACCTAAAGAAGACAAACATGGAAAACTTGACCATATTTGGAGAGGACCATACATCATTTCTTCCTATAGAGGAGACAATTCAATCATTCAGCACCATCATGATAAGGTTCAGCTGATAGGGGCCCCTGTAAATGGAAGATCTCTGAAATGCTATTTTTCTTAAAATAGAAGGTAACTTTTGTGTATTATTTTTACATGTTGATTTAGTTGGAAAATTAGTACAGATGACAAATTGAAGGATTTGAATCCTGGAGAGAAGGCCCTATGATATTGAAAATTTGTTAATTTTATTTTATACTATTGACATAAAAATTAAAAAAAAAAACTTATTTCTTAAGTTTAAAAAAAGGGGGGTTGTAAAAAAATGTTGGCACTAGTCTATGGGTTCTTTGCTACCTTGTAGAGAGGAAAGCATCCCTAGTTGGAGCTAGCTGTTACAACCATTTTTGGTTAGCAGTTGGATGCGGAAGACCTAAGGAGAAATAAGGTATGGTATATAAAATTTCAATGATAAGAACAAGGGTATGTTTAAAAGGTGCTTAAAGGATGGTTAAAGGGGCTAACTTAGAAGTCAAAACCAGTATTTCTTAAGAAAATCATGGGTTAATCCCTTGAAATAGGTGTAAAAATTAAAATGTGCACCTATAGTATAGACCGAAAGGTTTGGATAGTGTAGATCTTTGGGAAGGAAAATCAATGGTTGATATTCAATCTACCACCAAGAGATGCAAGGTAAAAATAAATTTGACAACCAGCGGAAAGGTGTAAAGGGAAGACTAGATATACGGTTATGGAAAAAATGGAAAATAGATCTACGGCTAGAAACGATTCCACTGGTAATACTTGTGTGGAGAAACAAACTTTTCCAATCAGCGGAGAAGATTACCACCCACACAGATCTATGGTGGGTATTTGAAGAAGAAAATAATCTATGGTGCTTAAGGATTCCACTCGGGAAACATGCACGAATAAAACTAAGTTGAGAATCAACGAAATTATTAAAACCCGACATAGATCAACAATGAGGATTAATGCTTGGTAATATCAACAATGGTAGATGATTTCATTGGTGGAAGTTGCACCGAAGATTAAATTTGTAAGATTAGAGGAACATTTTAAAGGTCCCACTTAATCAAAGGTGGATATTTAAATGTGAAGAGATATATGGTCTAAATAGATTTTGTTGCTGGAAGATGTGCAATAGGAGTTATAAGGGAAATCAACGGAACTTGTTAAATGAATAAATCAAACGATGGTTGAGATTGACATGGGTGAAGGTATATAGTTGTAATGTCCCTAAAATCCATAAATAAATATTTTTTTTCGTAGTACTAATAATACTGATAAGATCTTAAGGGACATATTTTCTTAACAGGGAAATTATAAACTTAACAAAGAATTATGCCTAAGCCTGGTTTTGTTTTCCTTTTATATGATTCCGATGTGATGATGATGTTTAAAAGTCATTATTCTATATTCTGATGTACTTTGTAGTTGTGTACATGTAATCTAGTTTATTGATGCTCTCTTGTTATTTCATTAAAGTTTGATTTCATATTACGTTATCTACTATCTTATTTTGATAAATGATGAGACTAACTTACCTCTGTATTTAAAGGGGAGGAGTGGCAGGATTTTTCCCTAACAACTCACTCTGAAAGGTAAGGAAATCCTATGATACTGGGCTTACTTAGTTTTTGTGAACTAACGCATGATGTGTCTATTGTTACTACAGGTGACTTGTCGATAAACCTATGCTATATAAACACAATGATGAAAAATAAACCTGGCACCTACAGGTTTCAAGTCCTAAATAATAAGGTGTTTTTTCAATGGAATAATACCCTATGTCCAAGTCATGAGATCCAACTACAGGGGATATAGTTTAAGCCTCAATGGTAATTTCATGCACTTAAACTATATAGTAGAGGGTTTTGATTAAAATCTTAGTAGAAGAATGTTGACACTTTTAATGAGCCCACGTGAAGGGCAGCATTGCTTGTAGGATTTTTCGTATCTCATTTGCATTGTTTCTTGTTTGGTGGTGATGGGGGTAAGCTCCATCATTCGATATGTGCAGACTATGTTGGGAGTTATAGTGCTGGGTTGAAAGTTCTCCATAGGTATGCAAGCGCCCTCTATTGTTTAGCTCGTCCCCATTCTCATTTTGTTTTATATTTCAATGCATACTTCTAATGGTTTATTGGTTTTGCTTTTCATGTTGGGGACAAGTGTGAGTGCTCTGCAACTGTGGAAAAGGAAGGAGTTCGGTAGCATTTTTCTCCCGGGTAAGCCCATACGATGAGGGATTTTACCCAACTGATAGGTTTTTTATGGGGTTGTAGGGTTTATCTGTGTCAAGATTGTAACTAGACTCCCAATTGGGATTCGCTAACGTTTGGGAAAAACCAAAGGTTATGCTTAGCTTTTAATCCATAAGTTTGGTTTAGTGGCTCTCAGCCCATTCAAGTGTTTTATACCAAGACACGACTATGTAAAGTTTTATAACTCTACTTTGGATAAATGTAATGGTATTTAGTTTAATTTATTTGGCCTTGTGTTTTTTGCTACGAGTACTATGTTTTTAATTTTGATGGTTTAGTCATTTTATCAATGGCATTGTTTCACAATGGCACTACGATAGTAGCATTTTTCTATTTGGTTGACTGTGGAATACCATCTGGATGTTAACCCTTGCTGCGATTTCTGGAAATGATTGTCTTTAATTGATTTTACTCTATCAATTTATTATAAGGTTTCAGTTTTGGCATTTTACTTTGGTTAATAAATACAAGGGCAGTTCCCTAGCTTCGTTCTTAGTTTGGTTTCATGGGGAAAATCCTGTTTATGGTTTATGAAATCGTTGTAACGTTTATTTAGATGCATTATGTTTGTTGTCGAGGGAAATATTAGCTTTCTTTATATGTTTTATATAATTCTTGGTTAGGATGATAATGTAATCATTGTTTTGTTTTTTTACTACTATAGTTGTGTAATGGCAATCGTAATGGAATGGCCCAAGCTGGCCTATATGGTATATCTTGCATACTGTTGAGTTTATATTTTATATTTTTAATTCTTGTATGTATAGGCTTAGGGTACTTTGTTTAATGGATTTGATGGAGGATGTATTGTTTTATGTTTGTTAATTTTATAGATTTGTTAATGATCCCAGCTGGAGCTCACGAGATTCGATCTTGGATTGATAATTGATTTATTGTTTTAAGTTTGTTTATTTTGTTAGCAATGTTAAAGAACTTCCAACTGAAGCCTGTGGGGCTCGGTCTGGGGTTTCAATGTTTGAATTATGGTTATGTTTGTTAATGTATTTTTATACTATCTGGGAAGATAGTTTTAGGTTGGATAATGTAGTGGCATCCTGATCAATTCTTAACAGGATTTGAGTATAGTTTAATGTATAATGTTTATGTGTTTGACTGTGTTCATGTTATGGATTTAATATTGTAAACATTATTCCTCTCGAGTCGTTGATAGGATCTCATCCTCTATATGAGGAATTATGAGGATTAAGTTGGTGATTTAATTGTTATTATGGTAGCATAGATAGATCATATGTATTTGTATTTTGCTGGCAAATGTAATATGCCAGCACTGCAATAGTTTATGAGTTTGAGTTGTTAAAGGGATTCGATCCCTGGTGTATGTTTAATTTATAATAAATACATAGACTTTTATTTATTATTTTAGTTATCTTTATTTCCTTATATGTATGTATGTATGTATGTATGTATGTATATATATATGTGGTAGTTCTTCAAGTACTTGATGAGAAGTAGATTTGAAATTTCATTTAATCAACTCAAAATAAGTATGATAAGGGTTAGTGCTATTCATATTCATTTTCACTCAACACACTTAATTTCAGTAACCCCTAGCACTATTCAGAGCCCAATCTCAACACTATTAATAGGGCGTTACACTAGGAAATTTCATAGCCTCTCACTCAACACTAATACTAGGATGTACTTATATAATACACCTAGGGATACAATGGCCAAGGATCTAATGCTCTAGAGCTTATGTTCAACATCAATTTGGAATGCCCCATGGATTATGCCAAACACTTCAAATATTATAACTCATGTGCTCCAGAGCTTATCACTAGTACAAAATGAGAAATTAATGACTAAAAAAATGACTAAAATTAGTCTATAAACGACTATTTTTGAGTCAATGACTAATAGTAGCTATTTTCCACTATCTTATTTCTTGAATAACTTAGTCATATTTCACTTAGTCATTAATAGCTTGACTTACTAGTCATTGATTTAGTCATTGATAGTCAATGATTTATTCATTGATTTAGTCACGAATTTAGTCACTGATTGCAACAATTAATGACCAAATATACAACTAAATAAACTACTAGATGATAACATATTAATGACTAAGCTAAATACAACTAAAAGTTAGTCATTCTATAATATACGCGAAACTAGCTACTAATAGTCATATATATGTGAATTTAGTCATTTTTGTAGTCACAAATATATGATAGGGCACAGACGAATCGAACCACCAACCTCCTGCCTATAATTAGGTAGGTTCTCTACCATTCAGCTATAACCCTTTAAGAAGTTGTTATTACTTGATAATGATGATATTCAAACAAATTTTGCATCATTCAAGCATACAAAATAATGATTATCAAGTTACTATAGATCCATAATGGCTTACCCTGTACTAGTCCTTCAAGTCCTTCTTGCCCTTAATAAATGCATTTGAAAGACTTGAAGGACTATTACAAGGTAAACCATTATGTATCTATCGTAACTTGATAATAATTATTTTGTATGTTTGAATGATGCAAAATGAAAAAATACCAAAAATTAATAGGAATGAAAAACATGCTTCGAATGTTAAACTATCTACCGAGTCATCTAGAGTCATGTGAAGTATCTGAATTTGACTAAAAATTTATAAGTAACTTGAAGATAGTGGTGGATGATGACATGGAAAGGAGAATTTCAGTTTATATAGAAGCAAAGGATGAGAAAATGGAGCAACTCATCACCCAAAATGTATATAGAATACTAAAAATAAATATACAACTAATACCATTTCACATCAAGAAGAATGGGAATCAACTCTAGGTACTCTTAGCCACTAGATAAATGGAAATGAAATGAGATGAAATATTAGCAACAATACCTTTGAGTTTGCTTGTGAATTTATTACCATGCCAGGTCACATATGAGCAGTAAGAGCTTCCTGAATACGATTTATTCCTTGTGAATCCCCATTGATTGACAAGAATTTATCAAATCCATCATTGATTGCACATGCTTCAATATATTCGTTGTTATTTTGAGTGCACCATTCAATACAAGACCTCTGTATATCCTCTAAATTCTCATCATGCTCATTCAACAAGCTGCAACCTTCACTTCAATCAATACCGTAATCCCAAAACTCTGGGTGAGGATCGCTAGAGGATTCTCCATGCAACACTTGACAAAGAATTTTCCCTGAAGCAACACCTAATCAATTATTTTGGGAAACATTGAATCAATTTCTGTCATTATCTGGACTACCCTACCCTTCATAGCTATAGTAAGAAGGGTCAAAATCAAATATGGGCATATTGGTCTATAAAATAAGCACTTTTGGGCAAGGAATGAAGGCTAGACAACAATAAAAATATGCTTCTAGGGCATTGCCTCACCTAATATCAAGGTGTAAAATTAACATTCTTTTTCTTTTTGCTACTAACTCATGCACATATTTGTTGATTTATGATTGTTTTATCCTTTAAAGAAGAGCTTACACAAAATGCATTTAACACACAATTACAACCTATCCATATCTATGGTAAAAATATCAATATCGTTGCAATGTACAATGTATCCCTGTCCTGAAAAAGAAATGAGAAGTAATACCATGAATGGCCATATATAAAATATATATCCACTTATATACAACCAAAACATAATGTGTTGTAGATGTTTAGAACATCAACATTTCCTCACTTTTCCTCTATGATTTTTTTCCAAGGTTTAAACTGAAATTTTGATTTACAAACACAAACATACAAGATTAACACACCCTTCAATCCAAATATTCATTTTCTTCATCATTTCAAAATATAGAAGCCATTTTCATAACTATCCTGCCAGCCATCTCCTTTCTAAGGGGGTCTGCCATCAATCTCAAGTTTTCATGCATGTGTGCCATTTCATGAATCAACTATTCTAAGTCATCAAAAGCGTGTCCCCTCCTTTCCCTAGTTTTAGAATCTTCTACACTATGTTCAATTCTTTCTTCCAATTCACCTTGTTCAATGATGCCTGCAATCAATGAAGTGGTTGCTTCTAAACGATTCATGTCATGTATAGAAAACATATGATTTTGAGACACTAATTCATTCCTTTCAAGAATTGAAGCACACACATTCTTCTCTTGGGTTTGAATGTTGCTAGGCTGCTCAACAGGTACATTTTGAGACTCATGTATATTTTCTCTTTCATCTGTTATTTGAATATCTTGTGTACCATTATTAACAGCTACCCAAGTATACTCTACCCCATCCTAAGGTTCAGCTGAGCCATTAGAAAATAGCTCATATTCAATTTCATATTCTTAATCATCATTAGAAAACTCCTATTTCTTTGGCTATAATGACATGCTAGTGGATTTTCATTATGACTTTATTACCATGCCAGGTGACATATGAATAGTAAGAGCTTCATGAATGTTATTTATTCCTTGTGAATCCCCATTGACTGACAAGCATTTATCAAATCCATCATTAATTGCACACACTTCAATATATTTGATGTTATTTTGATTGCACCATTCAATACAATACCTTTGTATCTCCTCTGAAGTCTCATCATCCTCATTCTGTAATAATATGAGCTCATAGAGAAGTATATAATAATAATTATTACAGAATGAAGCTCATATTATTACAAAATGTGGATTTATCTAGATTTCAATTTTGTTTTATCTATTTTTCAGTCAATTTGTTGTGGACGTCAGGTCATGGTATAACAACAAAGTGGTAAATTGTGAGACACGATTGGGAATTATTCGTGTTTGATAAAATCATTTCTTTTGGATATTAAAACCCTTATATTTCTCAACAAAAATAAATACAAGGAAGCAATAATGAAAAAATGATAAACACAAAACGATATGTGCAGGATGTGTGCAAACTTCAAATGATGTGAATAGAAGCTATAAATAGAGAATTGTATTCTCTATTACATCTTAAGCACTAAAAGTCATTAACTCGAGAACATCCTATATTTATGGTATCCAACCTACAAATCTTCCATACACATGCTGCTTAAGAGAATATGGCATTCATGTGTTTCTTCAAGGTTAAACACTTGCCTAAACAAACAAATTTGTTCAAAAAGATACAATAAAATGAAACCTTAGAGATTTGACCTAGTTATCATGTGAAAACCTTTCTAACTAGATCCCAAATACAATGAAATCAAAATGGAGAATAGAAATAGAAGTAGAGTTCATTACAACTGAATTCCAGTTATTTGCTAAGAATGATAAGAGAACACAAATATGGCATGACTAAAAGTTCTGATGAATAATTTCTAGGTCTTTAAAGTATTGATTGGGAGCAGACTAAACATGTTTTCAAAATAAATATTGACAAGTTGGAAAATATGAGGAAATTTGTCTCTTACTCACCTTGGTAAATATTTTTCCTATGACTTTTCTCAATAGGGAGACCCTATTTCAATTGTTCAAACATGGTCTCAGCATATTCAACATTCATTTAATTTTCATATCAGCTACCCTTAATTGGGAGTGTAAAATAAAATCCAAGTGTAGTCTAACATGTAAATTTGTTGTTTAAGAAAGATATATGCACAACTGTAATGTTGACAAAACAGAATTATTACTTTTGTCTGTATACTAGCATAACTTTGCACAATAAAGTTTAATGCCACTAAATATTGAATAATCTAGGGTTGTATTCATGCTAAGCCCTTCCGAAGCCACTAATTATCTATACTTCCCATTTCACAATATGATTCAATCTACCAAGAAACCAATAACAATTAACATTTCATGTTTAGTAGCTGCTAGCAATCATCTTATGGATATCATTCATTCAGATCTCTATGAATTCTACAGCTAATGTGAGGAAATGTCCCATGGAAACCTCCGTACTACAAAAATTTCCAAAAGTCAAGAGACCAAAGGTTATAGTCATGAGCCTCTACCCTGAAAATGATTGATGTTACCCATAAAACCTCAAAAATGATTTCCCATTGATTACATTTATATTTACTGCTTTTGAAAGCTCTAGAATCCTTTATTCCCTTTCCTGTACTCTTTCTGAATGAACATTATTTCTCTTCTCTTAGAATCCATAAGGGTGTTGTTGAACTGAAGAAAATCAATATGGATATCTTGTGATTCCAATTATATCTCTTTTGTTGTTGACCGCCCTTGCTTCACTATTGTTGTTGGATTCATCAATACTGTGTCATTCTCTATGAATTTATCACTTAGAGTAATTTCATTTATACCTATATTATATCCAATGTACTAAATCCCCATCTTCTGTGGAGGATCACCATAGTAGTTGGAAGAATCCCAATCAGTCCCCAGAGGAACGATCTGAGTGAACACAGATCTTGTATGCATAGAAATGAAATGGGTCAATGCTGCTCCATGTACCCCCATTAAAACATGGCTTGAATTTAGGAGTCTATATGTTTCCTTTAGGATAGTAGTTGGAAGTGGCTTCCATAATGTGACATTGAATCCTTCTTGCTTAGCCAATTTCACAACTTGTTTAAGGTTCAGTATCACTCTACTTCCATCATGAATGAGTATAACAACAATGGGTCTATTAGTTCTGCCTCAATTTGTCTCAGGGAGTACATAGCCTGGTCTGTAAGCCTTGTCAAGTAATGCTCTAAAGTTGAGTATATTTTCATTGTTTGGCGTTAGAGAGGGATCAATTGTCATTTCATCATGTATAAATACACCCACTGTGACTTCAGAAAATCAATGAGTTATCATTTCATTATTGAAGTTTATAACCCTATATTTGTTGAGTTGATTCAACACTTCATTATATTTGGTTAGCCACCAATTGTGAAAATCAACATTGACAAGCACAATTTATCTTTTCAGATGTTGGGATGTGATGTATAGAGGAATAATGCCATCATTGAATTCATGGTACACATTTCGTGTGTATCCTCCAGTACTAAAAACAATAGCTAGGACTTCATGCTTAACATCACAATTCAACATGGAATTATTTTTCATAAATTTCCTCTTCAAAGTTACCTCATTTACCAATTTCATCGCATCATTTTCTGATTTGTGTGTATAAGGATTTATTTTTTCTTGTATTCCACTATTACTCTCATTAAAAGAATTTATCTTGAAAAAACATGATCTCTGATTCATCTGAACATGTCCAAATTCCAAGCAAATGTCATTTCGAGAATGGGAGCGATCACACACAATTCCTCTGCCATATTTATATGCCCTTGGATTCTTAATTCTTTCTGATGTTTTCGTATGCACCACAATTTTATTACTTGTTACAAGTTAAGCTAGAAATTTCAACAATTTCTAGTTGGTCTTATCAAAACAATGGGGAGACGATCTGTGAGCACCGAAACAGATGCTCATGAAACTCTTACCAAATATTTTCCACTAGATAGCTAATGCATATATAAAAAATGTATAGAATACACAAAAAAATTATTAGGTCAGAACATTTTATCATGGTCATTCTAAAGCTCTTCTATTGTGTTAAACATAGACATTATGTAGGACCTAATATGATAAACAAGGGGCATGAAAGTAACTGAGATAATATGAATGAGTTTTGAAGTGCTGTAAATTGTGTAGTGTAAATACTTAATAGCTTAAATTTAGTACATTGGATATAATATAGGTATAAATGAAAGTACTATAAGTGATAAACACATAGAGAATGAAACAATATTGATGAAACCAACAACAATAGTCAAGCAAGGGTGGTCAGCAACAAAAAAAAAAAACCTGGAATTATGAGATGCCGTATTGATTTTCCTCAATTCAATAACACCCTTATGGATGATAAGATAAGAGAAATAAGGTTCATTCAGAAAGAGTACAAGAAAGGGAATAAAGGATGATAGAGCTTTCAAAAGCAGTAAATCTGGATGCAATCAGAGGGAAATCATTTTTGAGGTTTTATGGGTAACATCAATCATTTTCAGGGTAGAGGCTCATGACTATAACCTTTGGTCTCTGGTTGTTTGGAAAGTTTTGTAGTATCAAAGTATCCATGGGACATTTCCTGACATTATATGTAGAATTCATAGATATCTGAACGAATGATATCCATAAGATGATTGCTAGCAGCTGCTGAACAAGCAATGTTAATTGATATTCATTTCCTGGAAGGTTGAATCATAATGTGAAATGGGAAGTATAGAGAATTGGTGGGTTCTTAAGAGTTCAACATGAATCCGACCCTATATTATTCAATATTTATTGGCATTAAACTTTATTGTGCAAAGTTAGGCTAGTGTACAGAAAAAAAACATACTTCCATTTTTTCAACATTACAGCTGTGCTTTCTTAAACAACAGATTTGCATGTTAGACTACACTTGAATTTTATTTTTAGGCTCCCATTTAAGGGTAACTGATATCCAGACTAAACAAATGTTGAATATGCTGAGATCCAATTTGAACAATTTAAAGAGTGTCTCATTGTTGAGAAACGCCATAGGAAAAATATTTACCAAGGTGAGTAAGAGACACATTTCCTGAGATTTTCCTATTTGTTAGTATTTATTTCAAAAACCTGTGTAGTATGCTGCCAATCAATACTTTAAAGACCTAGAAATTATTCATCAGAACTTTCAGTCATGCCATATTTGTGTTCTCTTATCATTCTTAGCACAAAACTGAAATTCAGTTTTAATGACCTCTACTTTTGTTTATGTTCTCCATCTTGATTTCAATGTATTTGGGATGTAGTTAACAAGGATTTTACATCATAACTAGGTCAAATATCTAAGTTTTCATTTTATTGTATCTTTTTGAACAAAATTGTTTATTTAGGAAAGTGTTGAACCTTGAAGAAAAATGTGAATGCCATATGCTCTTAAGCAGCATGTGCATGGAATATTTGTAGGTTGGATACCATAAATACAGGATGTTCTAAAAAGTTTATGACTTTTAGTTCTTGATATATAACAGATAATACAATTCTCTATTTATAGCTTCTATTCACATCATTTGATCAAGATACCTAAAGATTTGCTTTTATAAATCCAAACATCTTTGATCAAGGTACCTAAAGAAATTGGTCACTGAAAGTCCCTAAATAGGAAATGGAACCACCTGCAAATTTTGTAGTAGACAGGACGACAAAAGATGAAGTGTTCCTTGGTATCAACCTCTCAAAGTCAACATAATTGACAGGATGATAGATCTTGTATGATCGAGAATTATAGTGATCTATCTCCATCGTAGATAATGGGAACCCACTATGAGCTCACCCAAAGGTATAAGAGGCATATCCAATGTTATTTGATTCATTGCAATCCATGTTAATTTTCAAAATCAATTGGAAATCCGGAAATCCACCTGCAACATAAGTAGGGAGCCACATGGAACATCACCTACCTAGTCACCACATGATCACTATGCAACAATGATAGGCCTCACCATAAGCCCAACCGGTCGGTTCATCAAAAACATAAACCTGGACACAACTAGCCTCCTTTGGTGAAAAATTACCAAGTTTATGTGTAATTATTATAATATATATAGAACATTATATAACAAATTATAATAATAATGTCAAGTAAACAAATAAAGGGGCTTGTCCTCACCTTCATGACCAGTCTGCTTATAAATTATAAAGTCACAAGAATCATTGTACAACTCAATCATTATCAATTATGTATATAAATGGACTATTTTATGCTATCCTTCTTTTGTTGGATTTTTTCCCATAATTTAACTATTGTTCATTGCATTGGTATCAGAGCCCTTCCAATGGAACTCACTAATCTAGCCTTTGACCACACATTTATCAGAGTTTCTCCGACTCTGATTCTTTTACCACAAACTGGCTTGTGGTTATTTTAGGTTCTGAAACATCAGTTAAGAAAGATTATTCTACTGTAAATTGAAGAAATACCAAATGAAATCAAATGGAAAAGACACAATTCCAGAAGAGTATCATTGATCATCCATGACAATAGCCACAAATCTCTACATTAGTCACCGTAGCACTAGAAATCTAGAATAAACTATTTTATTTTCGTTTTCTATTTTTTTCTCTGCACACAAATATTCTAGAGTTCTTTTTGATCTTTGGTAGACCTGTAATAAAAATACATATTATCCTCCCATTTCCATTTTGGAATTGGGTAATGGTTGTAGTAATTCTGGAGGATGCTAGTGCTCAGCTTTGACTAGCTAACACTCTTGACATTTTGCGATGAATAACGCTATGCTGACATTTAACTTAGGCCATAAAATTTTTTGCTTTACCTTCAATATCATATTTTGATATCGTAGACTCCTCGAGTAGGTTTTCTGGTGAAACTTTGTCAAGATGCTGGACCTAATGTCTCAGAACATACATGGGGGCTTCACTTGTTGACCAATATCCTATCACATTAGTTAATATTGTGGGTTTTAAAATTATAAAAAAATATACCAATATATTGCAGGTATTGGGGGGATGAGGGGTTTAAGGTGGGGGTGGGTAGGGTGGTTTATAAGGATTGAGGTATAAAAAGGGGTGGGTAGGAGGTTTTAGGTATTGGGAGGGGGTTTCAACAAAAAGAGTTTGGGTCAATATATCTCGAAATTAAGGCTATTCTTTAATATCCCACGATTGCATGTGCTATGTAAGAGGTTCACTAAGTGAAGTCCCCATGGGAACATATAGTCTCTCTTTGGACCACAATAATCCGGTCTCGTCTACCTTATATTCTTTTTGTTGTTGAAACAACTTGTCCTCCTAAATATTTTTGAGTACTTCAACATAGAAGTGGTCTACCTCGATTGTTGTTATGATCCTATCATGCAAATACGAATCATCTTGGCTCAAAGTTACCTCATACAACAAATGAGCTCATCGACGTAAAGCATCAAGATATTTTTTTCTCCTTTCCCTTTATATGCTTTAGTTCAAAGTGGTACTCACTAAGGAAGGGCAACCATTTTTCCTTCCTCAAAATTAGATATGGTTGGTTGAACAAATACTTCAGACTCATGTTTTTTGTCTTCAGAAGAAACTTCTTCCCCATGAGGTAGTTCCTCCACATATTCAAGGCGTGGATAATGGCTAGTAGCTCAAGATCATGGGTGGGATAATTTTGTTCATGTTCTTTTATTTTTCGTGACTCATAACAGATAATGCAATCATTTTGCATGAGGAATCCCCCAAGTCCTTCCTTTCTTGAATCTATGTAAACAATGAAATCCCCATCAACATCTGCAATTTGTAGTAGAGGTGCAGTAGTCAAAATCTTTTTAAGCTTATGGAATCTTTCCTCGCACTTGGTTGTCCACAAAAAAATTGTTTTCCTTCTTTTGTAAGGTGGTCATGGGACAAGAAATCCTAGAAAATTTCTCTATGAACTTTCAATTGTAACATGATAATCCCAAAAATGAAATAATGTCTATGACACAGGTAGGGGTCGATCATTCTTCTATGGCTTTAATCTTTTTTTGGGTCGACGACTATTCCTTCCTCGAAAATGATGTGACCTAGGTATTGTACATGTGGTTTGTAAAAATCACATTTGCTAAACTTAGCATGAATTTGGTGTTCCCATAACACCCATAGTACTATGCAGAGATGTTCCTCATGTTCTTCTTTACTCTCTGAGTAAACTAGCATGTCATCTATTAAGACCAATACAAACTTATCTAAGTATTTACTAAATATATTTTTGATCAGGCACATAAAATTTGTAGGTGTATTGGTTAGCTCGAAAGGCATTACTACAAACTTGTAATTGTCGTATCGAGCCGAAAGACCATTTTATGTATATCTTCATCACAGATTTGTACATGATGGTATCTAGATTGCAAGTCGATCTTTGAAAATATATTTTCTCCTCTGACTTAATTGAACGAGTCATTGATCCTAGGGAGTGGGTAATAGTTCTTGATGGTCATTTTGTTGAGTTGTCCGTAATCGATGCACATTCACATCGTACTTTCCTTCTTCTTTACAAAAAGTATAGGTACTCCCCAAGGGGACACACTAGGTCAGATATAACCCTTCTATATCAACTCATGTAATTGTAACTTGAGCTCCACCAATTCTGGTGTGCTCATGCAATATGGGGTTTTGAAGTTTGTACTAACCCTCATGTAATTTCTATGGAAAATATAAGTCTTGCTTTGGTGGTAATATCGGTATTTCCTTAAGAAATACATCCTTGAAGTCCATGAGAACATGAAAGTCCTCAATTTTTTGTTCTCTTTCAGCTTCGACATCATGGATGCTCATTGCAGAAATTTTGTAACCCTTCCTAATACACTTGTTTGCGTGTAAGGAAGATATCTATCTAACAGAAACCTTCTTGGGTATTTCTTGAATCTTTGTTTGATTCCCTTGGCTATCCATGCACAATATTGACATGTTTAGATAATCGAGCATGACATTGTACTCCTCTTGTGAGTCCATGCCAATAAGTACATCGTACGATCCTAAGGGTAAGATAGTTAGATCTATATTAGCTGGAAACCTGTTCATGTCTACCTCATAGTCTCTCACTAGTTCTGAAACCTTTCTTTTTGTACCAGTAGCTAATTGTACCATCCATGGTTTCTCATATTTTACTTTGTTTAGTTTACACAATACAACAATATTGGGTGATACATAGCTTCGAAAATCATCAGGATCAATCAAAATCGAAATAGAAGTGTTTGAAATGTTACCTTCTATTTCAACCATAGTGGCATGATGGTATTCTTATCGGTCGTCAAGTGATGCATAGATCCTCGGTGTACTAGCAATGTAATCTACAGTTCGGTCTTCCTGTAGATTGTGTAAGACTCCGTTAATATTGTTTGGACAATATCTGGCATAATGGGGTCCTTGGATTTTCCAACAGTTAACATGCAGTGCGAAAGCCTTGGCTCCTCTATTTTTTGTTGGTCTGTTGGTATTTGGTGCACGAAGATTTGGCCATGCACATGTCTTGTTTAAATTTATGTTAGACAGAAAACTGTTGTTCTTTTTTATGTAAGGAGGTGGTTTAAAACTAGGTTTTCGGTTGTATGAGAAGGTCCTAGACCTATCCCGACCTCTATTTATGTTCTCCTACCTCAGATGTCCATGCTCATAGAAAAGGTTATCTTTGTGTAACGTAGTGTCTAGAGTTTTAGGCATGTTAAATTCGATTCTCTCTCAAAAATTTGGAGGGAAACACCCCAAAAATGGTTGTATCTTCACCTTTTTGTCCTTTATGTAACGTATGTAATGTAACAAATCCAATAATCTATTGATAAAGGCCTCAATGGTCATGTAGTCCATCTTTAACTCATGAAATTATTCCACTTCTTTTTCAAAGAATCTCTTAGACATGTATTTTTCCTGAAATATTCTATGAATAATTACTCCATATGATTTCTTTTCTTCATCCTTTTTGGTATGCTTTAGGTGTCTCCATCATCTAGCTGATTTTCCATTTAAATTATAAATGGATAGCAAGGCTTTCATCTCACTGGAGTAGTTGTGTACTCGAAAGTATTTTATCATAGCCAGGATCCATTCTTCAACCTTCTCTCTAGTATTCATCTCTCCTTCATATGTTGGGGTTTTTATCTTTTGAAATTCTCCTTGAAGGTTGTCATCATTTTTCTACCTTTTTCTACAATTAGAGAGGGAACCATCACTAGAAAAAATGTGATATTATTTTTGTAGAATATCAGGTGTTTGTTCTTCTCTTCCCTCTCCCTATGGACTGCATGTCCTTCTTTTATGATGATACCCTTCCTTGGATTTATTGGTTGAATGGATAAGATGTCCCTAAGGTTTTACTCCTATCACATTCTGAAGTAAAGCTTCATTTATTGATTTCTGCTCTTTTATCTCATTCATGTTATCATATTTGAAGCTTTGTAAGTATTCTTACAGAATCTGTATGGTTTTCATTAGGTTGAAATTTAATTCCACCACCAGTTCTTCTTCTCTTGTTTGGGAATTCATATTCCCTTGTCAGTTGTTGTCCTCTTCTGTATTCAGGATTTTGATTGTTCCTTAAACCTTCAATTTACACATTTAGTAACAAATAATTTCATGTTAGTTCACAGAATTGCAAATACAGTTTTGAAATGTTTATTTCTACCACGGATTTTGAGTAGCGTCCATTAGGTCTCTTAGTGTTTGAATTTTTTTTTTGTAGGACTAATAATAGTGCTAAGATCTTAAGGGACATCTTTTCTTAAACGCATAATTATAAAATTGATAAAGAATTATTCCTAAGTCTGGTTATGTTTTCCTTTTATATTATTCCTATGTGACGATGATGTTTAAATTTCATTATTATATATTTTGATGTATTTTGTAGTTGTGTACATGCCCTCTAGTTTACTGATGCTCTGTTGTTGTTTTTTTCATCTTTGATTTCATGTTATGTTATCTAGTATCTTATTTTGATAGATGATGAGGCTAACTTACCTCTATATTTAAAGGGGAGGAGTGGCGAGATTTTTCTGTAATGACTCACTCGAAAAGGTAAGGAAATCCTATGATACCGGGATTACTTAGGTCTTTCGAGATAACACATGATGTGTCTATTCTTACTATAGGTGTCTCATTGATAATCCTATGCTATATAAATGTGATGAAGAAAAATAAAGAACCTAGCACCTATAGCTTGCTAGTCCTAACTAGTAAGGGTTTTGTCAATGTAATAATACCCTATGTCCAATACGTGAGCTCAAACTATAGGGGAGAGGGTTTAAGCCTCAATGGTAACTGTATGCTCTTAAACTATAGAGTAGAGGGTTTTGATTAAAACATTAGTGGAAGAATGATGCCACTTTTAATGAGCCCACGTGAAGGGAAATGTGGCTCCTCCACGATGTCCCAAGCCATAACCCTCTTGCTAGGGTTTTTCGCAACTCATTTGCATTGTTTCCCATTTGGTGGTGATGGGGGTAAGCTCCATCATCGGACATGCATAGACTATGTTGGGATTCACATTGCTAGCACAAAAGTTATCCATAGGTATGAAAGTGTCCTTTGTTGTTTATCTTGTCCCCATTCTTATTTTGTTTGATATTTCAATGCATACTTATAATTTTTTATTGGTTTCGCTTTGTAGGATGGGGACAAGCGTCTGTTCTCTACAACTGTGGAAAAGTGAGGAGTTCAAAAACATTTTTCTCCCTCGTAAGCCCATACGATGAGGTTATTTACCCAACTGATAGGTTATTTATGGGGTTTCAGGGTTTATCTATGTGAATATTGTAACAAGCCTCCCAATTGGGATTCTCTAGGGTTTGGGGAAAAATAGTGGGTATGCTTAGCTTTTAATCGGTATGTTTGGTTTAGTGGTTCTGAGCCCATTCAGGAATTTTGTACCTAGAAATGACTATGTAAAGTTTTATAAGTCTGCATTGGAAAAATGTAATGGTATTTGGTTTAATTTATTTGTCTCTGTGTTTTTTTCTACAACCACTGCGCTTTTAATTTCGATGGTTTATGAATTTTACCAGTGCCATTGCTTCACAATCGCACTATGATAGTATCATTTTGTTATTTGGTTGACTCTGGAATATCATCTGGGTGCCAACCCTTGCTACGATTTATGGAAATGATTCAGTGTTTTTAATTGATTTTACTATGTCAAATTTATTATAAGATTTCAATTTGGGCATTTTACTTCGGTTAATAAAGACAAGGGCAGAGCCCTAGCTTCGCTCTTGGTTTGGTTTTGTGGGGAAAATCCTGTCTATGGTTTATGAAATCGTTGTAACGTTTATTTCGATGCACTTTTTTTGTTGTCGAGGGAAACCTTAGCTTTGTTTATATGTTTGATAAAATGCTAGGTTAAGACGATAATGTAATCATTGTTTTTTTGTGACTGTTATAGTTGTGTAATAGTGGAAATAATGGTATGGCCCAAGATGGCCTATATGGCATAGCTTATGTAATGTTCAGTTTATATTTTATATTTTCAATTCCTGTATGTACAGGATTATGGTACTTTGTTTAATGGATCTGATAGTGAGTGTATTTTTTTTTTATGTTTGTTAATGTTCCGAGAAGGAACTCAAGAGATTCGATCTTGGCTTGATAATTGATTTATGGTTTTAAGTTTGATTATTTGCTTAGTAATGTTTACGAAATTCCAACCGAAGCATATGGGGCTTAGTCTAGGTTTCGATGTTTGACTTATGGTTATGTTTGTTAATGTATTTATTATAGTGTTTGCGTCAATATTTTTAGGTTGGAAAATCTAGTGGCATCGTACTCAATTCTTAACACGATTCAAGGCTAGTTTAACGCATAATGTTGATGTGTTTGACTGTGTTTATATTATGGATTTAATATTGTAAATGTTATTCCTCTCAAGTCATTGATAGTCTTTCAACCTCTGTATGAGGAATTATGAGGATTCTGTTGCTGATTTAACTGTTATTATGGTAGCGTAGATAGATGATATGTATTTGTATATTTTGTTAGCTCACAAATGTAATATGCCAATGTTGCGTTAGTTTATGAGTTTGAGTTTTTTAAGGGATTCGATCCCTAGTTTATGTTTATGAATATGTTTAATATTTGGTTTATTGTATAATCATAATTTATTTAATATTTGTTTTTTTTTAATATTGGGTTTATTTTAATAAGGTTGTAGACCTTTACAAAATTCTCTGTAATTTTATGATTAAGGATTTTATTTTGTTTTTACTATGTTTTTGAAATGAGGCATGAGTTGTGATATAGGGTCTAGTTTTAGTATGTTTGAGAGAGTTCTGGTGAATAAATTCATTTAGAAAACTAATGGTTGAATCTAGACTAAAATTTACATATAACATAAAATTTTGAAACTAGTTTAATACCACTCTAATTGAATTTTGACCCTAGAATATAGATAAGAATAAAAACCAAGATTCTAATTTATCTAATAAATCAAACCTGAAGCATGTATTCAAATTAGTAAAGAGTAAAAATTAAATATCCTAATCCAAAGCCTAATCGCTATAATTACAAGCTATAAACATAATTAAGATAACTTGAAAATGTAGAAGCCTCATACCTGCAACTATGCATCTTGTTAATGGCTAAAGAACCCTGCACACTTAAACAAACATAATTAATAAAACCGTAGCTATTTTTTACCTTAGAACTGATAACCAAATAACTTTGTAACTACCACGTTCCTTCCAACCATTACCCAGAACCATTCTTGGTTCTAATCTAGATCCCCCCAAGCTCGCTCCAACATACAAGTGATCTAGAAATCCTAAAGGTGAGGCTCCTACTATTTGGAAAATCAGGCTCTATATAAGAATGCTTGCTTGTGTAAAATGCTCTCCAAAACTTGTTAGAAAATAATGATGAGATCCCTAAGCCTTCTCTTGGCTCATGTCTTATAGAAAATATTTTAGGAAAGGGTAGTTGGTTTAAGCTTTAGTTAAATCAAGAATTCATTACTTTCTAGAAAATAATCTTTAATTGATTTATATGGAATTAATAGTCAATTTGTTAACTAGGAACTTTTTATTAGTTCCTAATTGAACTTTAGAATTGAATATTTATTTAATTATTTTAGTTTATAATAAATATATAGACTCTTATTTATTATTTTAGTTATCTTTATTTCCTTATATATATAATTATTCTTTTATTCATAATATATGAAATTTACATATTATTCTTAATATTTACTCATGCATCATATATCATAGTTTATTTATTTTGATGCTTCCCTTAGTTTACATTATTTATTTTATCAAGACCTCTGGTAGGGTTTGGTCGGTCAACCAGTTTAGGCAGCTCTAGATCCTCCTTGCATGTTTGATTACCTCGTATAATGTGGTAGTTATTCCAATACTTAATGAGAAGTAGGTTTTAAATTTCATTTAATCAACTAAAAATAAGTAAGATAAGGGTCAGTGCTATTCAGATTTGTTCTCACTCAACACACTTAATTTCAGTAACCCCTAGTGCTCATCAAAGCCCAATCTAAACACTATTAATTGGTTGTTACACTAGTGCAATCCCAGAGCCTCCCACTCAACACTAATACTAGGATGTACTTGTATAATACACCTAGGGATCCAATGACCAAGGATGTGATTCTCCAGAGCTTATGCTCAACATCAATTTGGAATGCTCTAGAGATTATGCCCAACACTTCCAATATTATAAATCATGTGATCCAGAGATTATGATCAACACAAAATATCATAACTCATGTGCTCTAGAGCTTATGCTTAACACAAAATCTCATCACTTATGTTCTTTAGGAATTATACCCAACACATTTATAGCACTCAACCATGCATTGAGTCTTCTGCACAATACATCATAATACTCATCTCAATATATGTATATGTTAATCACATAATAATAATTCCAATACATCGCAGCATGACAATAGTCCTTGTCCATGAGGGTCTACGCCCAAGATAGATAATCATATACAAGACAAGAAAACATGAGCATTGTCTTATGCCTAGTATATCCAAATAATCAACATAATGTATGTGCAGTGGGGCATACAACCAATATATAAACATAAATATCAAAGTAACTCATATGCAATGGGTCTCATGCCCATTATAGTAAAGGTCAAAATTCAAGATATTACAATAGTTGAGAATGAGTCCGATGGGGAAACATGCATGCTAGATGTATAGTTGGAGTTGACAAGAATGTGTTAAATGATGAAGTCAATCAACAGTTGAGATTTGCAAGGAATAATATTAAGGGATTTTAGAGGATCCGTTGATGAGAATTGTAGACTATTTTACATTTTAGATGGACAACAGAAAATCAAGGAGAGGATGATGTATAAGAAAATCTATGGTGGAAAATGAAGATCCAATAGATATATGGTGCTAAAAGGATCTGATATTGGAAGGTGTAGGGAAGATAAAAGACAGGTAGGAAAGCAGAGTAAGAGAAGGGAGGTTAAGCATTAATCAAGATCAATGGCTCAAAGTAAACATGGATTAGATTTACGGACAAAGAAGGATTCACTTATGGAAGTTGCATGAAAGATAAGTATAAGATTCCACCCTGAAATATAAAAGTTAAGCCATGTGGATGAAAGTTACTTTCCTTTTTGCTCATTGGAGAAGAAAAACATCGGTCTTTTAATGTAATTGTAACTTCAGAATGTATTCACTTGTATTTCTTATCTATTGTAACCGGATGTTTATTCCAGGATGTTCTTATGTCATGTCATGCCCTGATGTTCCTATAGGGAGGATCTATAATGTAAACAAGTCATGTCAATTCATTGTGGGTAACCCTCCTATTGTCTAAGGGTTAAAGTCCCCGCAGTTCCAGGGCACTACGGTTTTTAGACTCACCTAGTGAAGTTGGCCCTAGTAGGGTTTTAGTCATGTCGGGAATTACTATAAATAGAGAGGTGACCTCTCTATTTATCACACAACTCATCCACACTCAGTTTTAGCGCATAGATGAGGAAGAGAAAGACACTGGGTAAGAGTAAAGAGCTTACTGTTGTTGGGAGAATGTCTTACTATTTTTTGGTTTCACTTTGGTACCGATTCTATATTTGAGGAAGTTGCAGGGTTTTCTCCATTTATGGTTTCCCCGAGGAAAAAAAATATGTTCATTGTCTCTTGTGTTTGATTGATGTGCTTGTTATTCTCTCAATTTAAAGATCCTAATGTTATGCTAGCTTAATGTTAAAAATCTAACATGGTATCAGAGCTAACCTGAGAAGAAGACACTGTGCAGTTGCAGGAACTAGGGATTCCTATTTTATGGATATCTATCCATATATTTTCAGAAAAATTAGGGTGGAATAACTCTCCTCCCTAGGGAGCATCTTTCTGTCGAAGGAAAATCCAATTTTGAGGTTTTTAAATTTTGGACCCGACACTGGTGCCAAAAATTAGGGCTCTTTATAGAAATGGATTTTTTTAGTGAGCGTAGGCTTGGATTCATCTCTTCCCCAAAATCAAATTTAGGGATAAAATTCAAAGCATTTGGTTGGATAGAACTCTGGAAAAGCAAAACCCTAATCTACTCCTAAACCAACACTATAGGATTTCAGCTCCAAAGTCCAGATCTGACATCTTGACCTAGTAAGATCTAAATATTTTGTATTTCCATTTGAGTTTCTCAGTTAATATGCCTCATCATACTAAGCTTGATGAAAATCATGAGGGAGCTGATAACTTCCGAGCGTGGAAGTATAGGATCTCCCTGGTCCTGGAAGAAAATGACTTGGACTTCTATATCCATGAGGAGGTTCCAGTCCCAGAGGGAGATGAGGCCAAGGCCTTACATAAGAAGAAGTTGGTTATGGAAAAGAGGATCATTGCATATTCCATCAAGGATCACCTCATTCCATAGGTGTGCTCCCTCAAGACACCTAAATCCATGTTTCAAGCCCTAACACTAGTACAAAATGAGGAATTAGCTACTACGTGACTTAAAATTCTAGTCACCAAAGGTTTTTCAAGTGATTTACTACTAAATATGAGCAATTTTGATTGACCCAACTATAAATGACTAAAATTAATGACTAATTTAGTCACCAGTTAACAAATATGACTAGATAATAAGTGATAAAGTTAAAAATGACTAAGATAAACAACTAATTTAGTCACGACATAAAAATGACTAGCTAGAAAAATATGAATTAGTCATTTATGTTAGTCATTTTTAATTGTGTCATGGAGAATTGCAATTTTGACAATGAAGTGTAAATTTTATAAATTGTCTACCTTCTATTAGTAATATTGGTGCCATGCACCTCGATCTTCAAAGATCCAACAAAGCAATTGGATGAATTTTTTCTTGACCATCTTTATCCTTGCTGCACCATTGAAGAAAACCATGTTAAGCACATGCCAAAAGAAAAATTAGGTTCATTATATTACATCAATTATGAATTAGCTACTAGAACCAATACCATATCAATATCTAGAAGCAACATAACTAATTGTTGGTCATATGTGTCATCCATGACCCTTTTCCACTAATCACCTATTTTCAGCCCATGATAGTTCTTATGCCAAAGGTAATTATCAAAAAATAATGACAATGTTAATAATCATTATGATGATGATAATGAAGACGATCATGATGATGCAATGAATGATGATTGTGATGATAATGACAATGATGATGACAACAACAACGATGGTTATGATGGAAATGATTACATTGTTGATCATGTGATTATATGATGAGAGTTTGTGATCACAATTGCAAGAGACGATTTTCCTCTTGTAGTGAGCATTCTAGATCTCAGTTGCAGATTATAAATTTTTCCAAGGAAGAGTCATCTTTTTTGTCTACTAGATCCAAGATGGATCTAGGGTTTGTCTATCTAGTTTGCAGAGAGAATTTGAATAATTTTCATGTGTGTTTTGGTATATATCCAAATGGTTTATCTGAAGGATTATTGTAGTGTTGTTGTAATCAAATCCAGCAAGAAGAAGAAGACAAACATTTGTTGGTTTTCCCCAGTTGGGGTTTCCCATGTAAATACTTGTGTCTATTTTGTGTAGTTGAATTTTGTTGTTCTGTTGTGCATTTATGGTTTCTTATGCAGTTGTATTCTCAGTCATTAATGTTCAGTAGTTAATTGAAGAACACATTAATATTTGTTTCTAATCAAAAACTTTATAAGGGTATAAAAGTTAAGATTGAGCATAAATTGAACTCGGGTTTTTATATGAATAGGTTAACAAACTTTTGTCACGAAAACATTTCTTCAAACACTTTGCATGCAAGTATGTCGTCAAACACTTGGATTGCACTCTCAAATTTATGGACATAAACAACTTGAGAATTTACCCATTTTGAACACAAACATTTAGAAATAGGCCTTAGAGGGTCGATTTCCCTTAACAAATGACAACTTCTCTCATCATTACAAGGGTTGTCTCTCAAAAGATAATTAGCAGGATCACTCCTACCAATAATCCAAAGATCATATTCATTGTAAAGGCACTTGATGACAAAGACAAGATCCTCAAAACAACCATCTCTCTCATCTATGGTTAAGTGCCAATATAAAGCACCCATTATTTATGCTCTAACATACTACTAATTAGAAGCATATAAAGCACGATCCATTCAATTAGCCATGTTTACTAGGTCAATTCATTTTGGAGTCTTAATCTGACAAGTCTAATTGAGGTATTTGGAAAAAGATATCATGAAATTGGCGAAAAAATCATCATTAACTACACACCCCACTACCAAGATTCAAACCTAAAGAACCTTAACACGAAGCCACCTCAATACTCATGTATTTTTTCAATCCTTCCAATAAATTGATTTTTTTTCTCTTTAAATAGTATTCCTTAAGAATATTTATCTCTAAACAAAACATAATGTTAAAGGTTTTATTGTCATACCCACACCATTCAATCTTTAAAACTTATAATATATATTAAAAAAAAGAAATAACATTAATCTAAATTTGATATATAAAATAATGATATAAAAATGAAATAACACTATTCTAATTCATTTCATTTATTTTTATATGGTTCAAGAACAATGTGTAAGTACAATTTTTAGACCTTTTCAAGGTTTTATTGCCATACCCACGCCATTCAAACTTTAAAACTTATATATAAAATATTATATTAAAAAAAATAACATTAATCTAAATTCGATATATAAAATAATGATATAAAAATGAAATAACATTATTCTAATTCATTTCATTTTATTTTTATATGGTTCAAGAACACTGTGTAAGTACAATTTTTAAACCTTTTCGAAAGATTCTTCATGCGGTTTCCATGTATGTGAAGGCTTTTCGAGATTGTATGAAAAAACAAAAGTAAAGTTTGATGAGGCTAAAAGAAATAATAAAGAAGAACCACTTTTTATTCGTCCCTTTGCATAGTGGTATAGATGTGAAGAGCAGGAAGGTGTAGGATCTGGATTCATTTCTTTGACAGCTCTTCCCAGAAGGCAAGCAAAAACCAGAAAGAGATCAGTTTGGTGTTTGGCATGTTTGTTATTCTATGCATTCATCCCAAAGAGGAACTAGAGGAGGCTTTAGCAGTTTTGAATCCTAAAGAATTCATATCAACCACTCCCAGTTGCAAAGCAACTGGGCTACCCTATATTAGAGATAAAATTAGCAATGCTGGAATTTGGTTGGAAAATTATTTGGGTTTTCAATTCAAGGCTAGGAAATCCTAGTCCCGAGCTGGTTCAATGTTAGGGATCAGTCATTATATGGTCATTCATTCAACCATGCCTCTTCTTCCAGAAAAGGGAAAGGGTTTATGGTTTTAGAGATATACATCATCTTAGCATTAAGGGGATCTAAATTCATCTTAATTAAATGACTTTGTAAATATTTGATCCTGCTTTGTTGATCGCATATGCAATATCTACTAACTAACCATAGCCTCATCTTTGGGCTTGGGTTTTCCAAACGTAGCATGAATAACAAATAGACATTGTGTATTTACATTTTGGAAGTGCGTTTCTGATTTCTAAAGTGGAACTAAAAGGTGGAACCAGCTTCGTGTGAGCCCCCTTGTTTATCGTATTCCTACCTCTATTGATGTTGGAGCAGGATCCCGCAGCTACAGAAGAAGCTGCTAGTTTTGGCGGAAAGAGAGAAGTTTAGCGGAAAAAGGACAGGACAGAGCTACGACGGTGTAGCACGTTTCCAGCTGGAGAGCAGAGCCGGAAACCATGACTTTTGGGATAGAAAAGTCAAGGAGGCAACGGTACCAGAGCGGCCGAGAGAAGAAAGCTCAACCACTGCATTGAAGGCAGCGGCGGAAGATAGGAGGGCTCAGCGACCCTCATAAAGAAGAAGGAGCAACGAGGCTCAAGCATTGAAGGCGAAGGACAGAAAGAGAAGCGGTGCATAGTACCCATGGTCAGTGCCGGGAAGCATGGAAGACTGCAGAGAGCTGCAATGTGACGAGAAGCGGCTACCTCAAGGACAGAGAGGACCGACTGTCACTATTTAGGGTATGGGTTTACTGTTGGGACAGGCCCACAGTGTTGTAATGGCATGACTTTCGGGCTGCCTATAAAATCTTTCATTTTTGTATTGTAAAGGGTTGGTTGGGTAGCTAATCAATCAATAGATAGTCGATCAGTTGATAGTCTTGTAGATTCAGGAATCAGTCAGACAGACTGTGTTGTAACGATCCAGACACATAGTCGTCTGGGAGTCATTTGAGTCTGTATGTAATCATTTGCAGAGAGAACAGAGAGGGAAGGGATATAGAGAGAAGATCAGATATCTAGGAGAAACTTTGCGCTGCAATTGTAGTGCAACAAACTGTGCTAACTTCCCTCAAGATATATAATAGAAGCACATTTTGGTGGACGTAGCTCCCAGCCCGGGGGTGAACCACGTTAAATCTGCGTGTTATGTGTTGAATGGATGTGATTGTATTTGCTTATTGTTACTAGTTATTATGCATGTAATGATAGTGGCAGTAGACGAATGTATGTATTGTTTCGTTCATAATATTGCAAAAGGCTAAGGATAAGTCGAAGTATTGCAGTAGGTTGTTTAAGGACTCTTTCACGTCTGTCACTAATTACCAGTTACTCACAATAGACTTCTGAGAAGTTGATTGTTGCACATCGGCGCAATCAACGTTAAGAGCATAAAGTCGCAGTGGTAAGATATCGTAGAGAAGCGATATCGCATCGGCAGAGGAGCTGGGATGCGAGATACTGCGAGCTGAGGGCTTAGCGTTGAGGAGAGGATGGGCGTTCCGCAGTGCGCAGAAATGCAGTAAGGATTGGAATGCTGCGAGTAAGTGGAAGTTGTGCGACGTGAGAGGAAACCGAGCAACTGGTGTGGGGTTGAGCATCGCACAGGTGAAAGTGCTGCGAGTAGAAGGGGACGTGCGATGCGCAGAGCTAGTCGACCTAGTGGCGCACAGGAGTAAGGAGAAAGAAGTAGGATGCATAGAACCTGGTCCAAGACACTTGAGTCTTGGCCTACCCATTAGATTCACTTCGGGTGAGACTTCAGATCGCTTTGCGGTCTGTTGCCGAAAGGGCCAGTGAGTTTGGGGTGTTGTTGATTAATTATAGTAAACCCGGGTCTGCCCATGCAATCAACAAATGGTTCCATTGCCGGTTTAAACGACTGGGAGTCTAGGTTCTATTGGCATCCTACGCGAGAAGAATTCCACCAGTGGCTGGATTCAGACTTAACGGAGTTCACCAAGAAAGAGAACAGAAGTCCGAAACTAAGCACAGAGGCCTAGCTAGAAAAGCACATCGCTTTAGACATACACGCTATATTTTTTGTAACTTACAGAAACGAGCTTTTCGATTGGTTATCCAAGTTGACAGATAGAAACACCTTCAAGAAGAAGAGAAACATCGTCTAGACACCGGAGCTGATTCAGACCCTACAGAACCTTGACAACCCGATTACGAGAGCAGTGGACTTCTGGCTCACCAGTGTGCTAGAAGGATACGTTACAGAGTTTGCAGTTGACCAAAGAAAGAGCTTCAGTTCCGCCGAACGATACTTCTTCAAAGGATATCGCGGTAAGTACCTAAGATCTCTAAACTTGTCCCTTAAAATGTTGCTGTATGAAAAAGGAACAATGGATCTAGTCTCAGACGAATGAGTAAACCTAGTAATGTCACAAGAATTTGAAATTGATTTTGATGACATTGGATGAACCCGGAGTGGAAAGAAGTATAAAGTAGCATTTAGTTCTGGTATATTTGAAGACAGTTCACATAGTATTTGACAGCAGAGCCCTAGTACCACTGAAGAACCCGAGGGGGGTATCCCTTACCACCCCTATACTCCACAGAAGCAGACAGGGACTCAGAATAATACCGTAGGTACTCCATCTAGTAGTTCACAGTCAGTACCTAATCCCGTTACAACACCTTCACCTACATCGCTGAGTGGTAGTACTCCAGTCAGTCAGAACCCACCACAGAGAAATAGAATGGGAGACGACATGAAGTTACCTATTTTCAAAGGCACCGGAGCAGAAGACCCAGAACAACACTGGTTCCTATGCGAAGCTATGTGGACCATTAAAACAATCAACGATGATAACCTTAAACTTGTACAGTTGGTTACCACACTTAGAGACAGAGCCTTGACATGGTACATAAAGTATACTACATTACCCAAGACGCTCGCCCAGGTCAAGAACGCCATGATTAAAGAGTTCAAGAAACCTAAATCCGAGTCTCAGTGCATTATAGAGCTTAAAGATATTAAACAACTACCATCAGAGTCATTCTAGGACTTTGAATAGAAATTCAAAGCTCTTATAGACCAAGTAAGTTTCGAATTTGCACCAGAGCAGCATAAAGAATGGTTTATCGCAGCACTGCTCCCCCACATCAGAATGCCACTAATGCAATAGAAACTCACCACTCAAGATGAAGCGCTGGAGATGGCAATGAAACTAGAGGCTTCACCTCTAGCAGAAACCAGTACAGAGATGAAAACTCTACAGACCCAGTTGGCCAACCTCACCTTACAGATACACAAACTAAAAAAAGGGAAAGAGACTATGCAAGACATATGGTGCATAAAGTGAAGAGAACAGGGCCACAGTAAAGACAACTGTCCAGTCTTTGCATAATATTTAGCGTCAGGGGCTCCTAACCCCTTACCATGAACACGAGGGCCATGGTGTGAAATATGTAGAACTCAAGGACATCCACCTCAGCAATGCCCTTTGCCTCAAAAGTATGTCCAGACACCCAAAAATCTCTATTGTATTTTCTGTAAATCCGTCGGGCATGATCCACAAGATTGCCGAGCGTATGATCTCCTGTCAGAAAGAACACAGGATGCATACAGAGTCCAAGCAGACGCACAGGGCCTAGCAATAGGAACACAGCCGGCTCAGCCGTATGGAGGCCGAGGAGGAGGATTCAGAGGACGAGGCCGAGGAGGAGGCTTCGCAAGAGAGGGAGGTTTTGGTCAAGGTCGTGGACCATTCACTTGTTATAATTGTGGAACTATCGGACACTATGCTAGGGACTGCCAGAACGCCACTACTACTTGTAATTACTGCAAATCCTACGATCATATCATAGAAGAGTGTCCCATATTGATAGCTAAGATCAAAGATCCTAAGCCAGTTGCACACCAGAATATCCAGCTCATTGCTGCTGAACCTAAGGAACCAGAACCAACAGTTAACATTGTGACACAGAGTGGTGTTTCCACCAGTGGCACATCGCAGGAGACCGGACAAAACACAAGTCAGGAGTGGGTGCGCAGAGCTCCTACTAAAGCAACTGCACTCAACCTACAACAGAATAAGGAGACCTTTCACGAAGCTAAGGCTTCCTTTGAGGAAACTCCACTAGCAGGACCACAGGTACCGCCGTCTAGGGGCGTACCGCAGCAAGTACCTTGTAGCAATAACCCTGAGCAGGCACAGCAAGCCACAACATCCGGAAGATGTGATGAGGATGAATCGACAGGAAGTATACAAGCCTTCCTACACAGCTGCTTGAAACTCCTGAGAAATGATAAAGCTATTGGTGAGCTACAGCGTATGATAGACCAGTGTCAGCAACCCTCTCTCTCGGACAGTGCACACCGCACTATCCATAATATTACAAGACATGCAAGGACAGGAAGAGAGATGAAATTCACAGCCCAGATTGGTGACTTCGAAATGGATGAAGTTGTCTTAGACCTAGGATCAGAGGTGAACGTTCTAACCAAGAAAACGTGGGAATAGATGGGTAGTCCTCAGCTAGCCCTATCACCTATCCACCTACGACTCGCTAATCAGCAGCGAGTATCACCATTGGGTCGATTATCGCAGGTGCCAGTTGATATTGACGGATTTTGTACTTTCATGGACTTCAAGGTCATAGAAATCATTGGTGACAGTCGACCATATCCAGCACTACTGAGTATTGATTGGGCAATTGGCAGCAAAGCTGTCATTGACCTAAAGAAAAGACAAATGACCTTTGAGGATGCGCGGATCCGGGTCATCGCACCGTTGGATCCTCACCAAGGACCTAGATATATCGAACCTATCCGAGCAGAGGACGAGGCACATAATATGGAGAGTCTCTACTAGATGACAGCAAACCAGAATGACTATATCAATCCCACTGTAGAAGGGCATATTAGTTGGCAATGCGACAGCTCATGCGCATCGGATTCGGATGTTGGTCTAGAAAACTGGCAGAATAGACTCTACGAAGTATCATCGTGCAGATGTGCATTTATAAGTAAGTCATTGCGATGGATTGGTGCCAAGATCACTGAGACTCCATCATATCATGGCTTGGCAGACATCCAAGATTTTCTCGAACAATTTGAGCAACAAACTACCCCTGAATAGAGGATCGCAACTATGGACCTTGCAGTTAGAGCCCCACCTGCAAGATGGTGGTATGCGCACAAAGAAAACATTGCATCATGGGATAACATCAAAAGACTGATGGCAATCAGATTTTCCAATGACAGAAGGTATGCTCAATGCAAATACACAGGAGAAACTGACCCCAGGGTACACATTTAGATATGTGAACAGAACTGGTCGAATGTTCCAGAGGATGAATGGGTTCACAGATTCATTCACACATGGGCACAATTCCAAGGAATTGGTATACAGAGACCGAGCTGCGAAAGGGAACAACCACATGGTCGCTTATGACAGATAGCTTCCTACTTACCTTTGCATTTGAATCAGAACATCCAAGTGTTGCCCAGGCCCTAGATATCATCAAGACAAAGATTTTTGAGGACCACACTATCTCAGTACCAGTCCAACCTGAGTGGATTACCCAGCTAGAAGAGGCATTGGAATGCTATAACTTCACATCAGAATCAGAGGAAGCGGATGAGGATCCTCGCAATACCAACATTCCAGAATCAGAAGGCACTCGTGAAGTGGAGGGACCACAGCTAGAAATTCCAGCGATCACCGAGCCCATCAAGATCAAAAAGATCAATATTGGTACAAATGAAGAACCTAAGTTTGCCTCTATTGGAGACTACTGGAACGATGAAACAGTTGGACAGATTGCAGATCTGCTACATAATTATCAAGACCTATTTCCCACCAAGTTCATGGAGATGAAAGGAATAGTTGGAGACTTGGGAGTCATGAGGATACCACTAAAATAGGATGCTAGACCAGTTAAGCAGCGTCCATACAGATTGAACCCGCGATACAAAGAAAAGGTCAAGGACGAAATTGATAAAATGCTAGCAGCAGGCATCATTGAACCAGTAGAGGAAAGCGAATGGGTTAGCTTTATGGTAGTGCAAGAGAAGAAAACAAAAGGGGACATAAGGATCTGTGTTGATCTACGAAAACTCAACGATGCATCACTTCATGATCCATTTCCAACACCGTTCACTGACGAAGTATTAGACAACGTGGGAGGACAAGAGGTGTACTCCTTCACTGACGGGTTTTCAGGCTATCACCAGATCAAAATACACCCAGAAGATCGATCCAAGACTACATTCGCAACAGAATGGGGCTCTTTCCAGTATACGATTATGGCCTTTGGTCTTAAGAATGCACCAGCTATATTTTCTAGAGTAGTAGTTGCTGTATTTAAAGAATACATTCATAAATTCTTGGAAGTATATTTTGATGATTGGACTGTATTTGGGTTAATCAATAAGCACATAGGTGATCGAAGACTGATGTTAGAAAAATGTAGGCAGTACCAGATCTCTCTAAACTTGAAAAAATGTATATTCTGTGCACCATTTGGTATCTTGTTGGGTCAAATTGTTTGCAGACAAGGCTTGATGGTAGACCCCACCAAGATAGCTATCATTGTAAACCTTCCAGCACCTAATTCAGTCAAGCAACTGAGGACAGTACTTGGTCATACCGGCTACTACAGAAAGTTCATCAAGGGCTACGCAAAGATTACAGCGCCGATGGAGAAACTGCTAAAAAAGGATGTAAAATTCCTATGGAACGAGGAATGCCAGAAGAGCCTAGACATACTTAAGGAGAAGATGGTCACAACACCCATCCTAGTATTTCTGGATTGGACTAAGCCTTTCCATGTACATGTGGATGCCCCCGGCGTCGCATTAGGAGTCGTCTTAACCCAGCCAGGAGAAGGGGACCTTGACCATCCCATTGCATATTCCAGCAGAAAGTTATCCACAGCAGAAAAGAACTACACCACAACAGAAAGGGAGGGTCTAGCTATGGTATATGCGCTGCAGAAGTTCAGGAACTATCTACTGGGCGCCTCGTTTAAAATGTTTACTGACCATTCCGCATTAAAGTACCTAGTCAATAAACCAGTGTTAGGGGGGAGAATCTGCAGATGGTTACTCCTCTTCCAGGAGTATGACTTTGAAATCATTGTGAAACCAGGTAGACTAAACGCAGGACCCGATCACCTGTCACGGCTAGACTCAGGAGAAGAGCCCAGTAACCTAGAAGACAATCTGCCAGATGCGCCATTGTTTTCCATACAGATTGTAGACGAGTACTATGCCGACATTATGCACTTCCTCACCACAGGAGTAGCACCTGACGACTTTACTAAACAGCAAAAGAAGCAGTTGGTTGTTAAGGCAGCAGACTTCACCCTCATTGCAGGATGTCTATACAAGTTAGCCCCGGATGAAGCTCTGCGCAGATGTGTGATGCCACATGAGAAAGACACTATTATCAAAGAGGCTCATTCAGGAACCGCAGGAGGACATTACGCAGGAAAACCGACTGCGCAGAAAATTCTAGACGCAGGCTTGTGGTGGCCTACACTGCATAAAGACACAAAGGACTTCTGCAGATGCTGCGATATCTGCCAAAGAGTAGGAAAACCCTCGCGCCGTGATGAAATGCCACTGCGACCGCAGGTCACACTGCGCGCATTCGACAAATGGGCTATTGATTTTGTGGGACCAATCAACCCACCCGGAAAGCGCACAGGTGCGGGATACATCATCACTGGAATAGAATACCTTACCAGATGGGCAGAGGCCAAAGCAGTGAGAAATTGTGATGCCGCTATAGCTGCCCAGTTCCTTTTTGAAAACATTATCAGCAGGTTTGGATGCCCAGTAATTTTGATGAGTGACCAAGGCACACACTTCCTGAACAGCACTATTGAGGCATTGACAGAAGAATTCCAGATTCAGCACTTTAAGAGCACTCCCTACCACCCACAAGCTAATGGAACGGTGGAGGCCTTCAATAAGATTTTAGAAAATGCTCTTACGAAGATCTGCAATAACCAAAGGAATGACTGGGACCTCAGAGTTAATGTTGTGCTGTGGGCATACAGGACCACATGCAAGAAACTTACGGGACACACACCTTTCAGCTTGGTATATGGCCAGGAGGCTGTTATGCCTATGGAGTATATTCTTCCTAGCTTAAGAGTCGCTCAGATTACCGGGATGACTGATATAGCCACGGTCGAGGAACGGTTAGCACAGCTGCTTACCTTGGAAGAAGACAGGTTTATAGCCGGATTCCATCAGATAGTGCAGAAAGCACGAGAAAAAGCATGGCATGATAGACACATTAAGAATAAGACTTTCCATATCGGAGACCTAGTGCTCCTATATGACAACAAATTCCTGAAGTTTCCAGGGAAGTTCAAAAGACATTGGCTGGGGCCATATCAGATACAGCAAGTTACAGAAGGAGGTGCTGTTCAACTGAGTCAGTTGAACGGGGAGCTTCTTCCCACATGGATTAATGGCAGTAGGCTTAAGATCTACAGTGACAACCTTCCCCCCTTTCCATCCTAGCATGAACAGTGTACAGAAGTGCAGATTCCCAGTGTAGTTGAAAGGAGGCATCGCACCAGGAACTAGTCTACACCGGCAGACAGTCTAGTTAGGAGGAATCGCCCCAGCGCGATTCAAAAAAAAAAAAAATGTGACGTGTCACCAGGCCACGTATCCAGTTTGGTAACTAGCAGTGGACCGTCCCGTCACGGTCTGACAGGCAGTTAAGGAGGAAATGACCGGTATCCATTACCATAGATTTGGCGGCAGGCCTCATTAAGTTTCTAGATTTGGCAAAGTCTCTGACAAGACCGGCACCTGAGCACGCACAATTCGAGGAGCACGTGAGCAGATTTCCGCATTTATTGAAGATTGGAATGGCAGGCATGGTCTCATCCAGGTAATAATTACGGCCGATGGATTTTACCGGGATGACCGCCCCATCCAGGACCACTGACTCGTCATAAATATAGGAACTACCCAGGTACGAGAGTCACATTTGCAAACATTCGAGAGCCATATAGAGCAGTCCTGAGTATCCCCTGTAAAGTATTAGCCAATCCAGTTACAGAGTACAGTGATTTCTAGAGTTCGAAGCCACTGCACGCCCAGAATATTGAGCCAAGCGGAGTCTGACTCAAAACGAACCTCGGGAAGGCATGTTGAGACGTTTTGACCTCGGTCCTGGTAACCGTAGATCCGCCATGACGACGTCGCCCAGGGTTGTGAAACTAAGTACAGCACAAGTTAGAAAGTCGCTAAGGATGAAGAGTCAAGTGCCAGAAGTAGAAGTGGTCACTAGAGTCTCTGCTGAAAAGAAGAAGAATGCCGAGCCGACCACTGAAGATAAGAAAGCAGAGCAGAAGACTGATGAGAAGAAATCTCCCGCTACAAGGAAGGTAAAAATCAGAAAAAGAAAGCAACGGGAGAAGGTCAGTGACCCATCTGATCAGCTAGCCGAAGAACAAAAGCTTCCTAAGGTAAAGAAACAACATATGGTTGTCATAGATCAGAGGCAGCATGCATGCTTGGAGAGAGGTGCTGAGCAAGAAAAGGCAAAACAGCACCTTGAGGATCCAAGGCAGCCTATGGACCTGGACCACGTCGAAGAGAAGAGAAGTGGAAGAAGACTGCAAACCCAACGGAGGGGAGACTTCCAGAACGAGGACAAAGGCTTGTCCTTGGAGCGGAGTTCATGGGTTGCTTCTTCTCCATCCACAAGGCTCTAGATGGAAGAAAAGGTTTGAGGAGGCTGGAAGATACAGATTTTCCTTGTGATAAAAGTTCTAACCGACATAATGAGGAAAGGACACCTGTGGAACACTTCTCAAACACTAGAGCGCTCATAAATCAGAAAGAGCGAAGAAAGCGACACCATGAA
>LPNX010254716.1:6507-22427 GCA_001517045.1 Pseudotsuga menziesii | reverse complement strand
AAGGAGCAACGAGGCTCAAGCATTGAAGGCGAAGGACAGAAAGAGAAGCGGTGCATAGTACCCATGGTCAGTGTCGGGAAGCATGGAAGACTGCAGAGATCTGCGGTGTGACGGGAAGCGGCTACCTCAAGGACAGAGAGGACCGACTGTCACTATTTAGGGTATGGGTTTACTGTTGGGACAGGCCCACAGTGTTGTAATGGCATGACCTTCGGGCTGCCTATAAAAGCTTGCTTTTTTGTATTGTAAAGGGTTGGTTGGGTAGCTAATCAATCAGTAGATAGTCGAACAGTTGATAGTCTTGTAGATTCAGGAATCAGTCAGACAGACTGCGTTGTAACGATCCAGACACATAGTCGTCTGGGAGTCATTGGAGTCTGTATGTAATAATTTGCAGAGAGAACAGAGAGGGAAGGGATATAGAGAGAAGATCAGAGATCTAGGAGAAACTTTGCGCTGCAATTGTAGTGCAACAAACTGTGCTAACTTCCCTCAAGATATATAATAGAAGCACAGTTTGGTGGACGTAGCTCCCAGCCCGGGGGTGAACCACGTTAAATCTGCGTGTTATGTGTTGAATGGATGTGATTGTATTTGCTTATTGTTACTAGTTATTATGCATGTAATGATAGTGGCAGTAGACGAATGTATGTATTGTTTCGTTCATAATATTGCAAAAGGCTAAGGATAAGTCGAAGTATTGCAGTAGGTTGTTTAAGGACTCTTTCACGTCTGTCACTAATTACCAGTTACTCACAATAGACTTCTGAGAAGTAGGGTGTCGCACATCGGCGCAATCAACGTTAAGAGCGTAAAGTCGCAGTGGTAAGATATCGTAGAGAAGCGATATCGCATCGGCAGAGGAGCTGCGATGCGAGATACTGCGAGCTGAGGGCTTAGCGTTGAGGAGAGGATGGGAGTTCCGTGGTGCGCAGAGATGCAGTAAGGATTGGAATGCTGCGAGTAAGTGGAATTTGTGTGACGTGAGAGGAAAGCGAGCAACTGGTGCGGGGTTGAGCATCGCACGGGTGAAAGTGCTGCGAGTAGAAGGGGACGTGCGATGCGCAGAGCTAGTCGACCTAGTGGCGCACAGGAGTAAGGAGAAAGAAGTAGGATGCGCAGAACCTGGTCCAAGACACTTGAGTCTTGGCCTACCCATTAGATTCACTTCGGGTGAGACTTCAGATCACTTTGCGGTCTGTTCCCGAAAGGGCCAGTGAGTTTGGGGTGTTGTTGATTAATTATAGTAAACCCGGGTCTGCCCATGCAATCAACAATTGATCTTTGTGGCTTCCGACACTAAAACCTTCCCTGCAATATTCTTCTATGTTATTTTGTCACTGTCCAAGATATTCACTTATTCTAATCTCTATTAAGAATCCTCATTGAAATTCAACATGGATTCAACATGTGTGTTTCCATTGATTTCATTTAATGTGAAAGGCCCTCTTAATTTTTTTTTGATTAAAGAAAACTCACTTTAGGGATAGTGTAAAAGGAGAAACCCCCATATTTATTTTTGGAATGGCTAAAATAAAGAAATGAATTATTAAACAACAAGGGAATTTATTTTCTTTTAAAACTTTTAGAAAGGAGGACACTAAAACAAAGAGTTATGTAGGGTGCTTCTTCTTTCATAATGGGATCATTGGCTTTCAAAAGGAGGGGTCTAAGGGGAAATTTCTAACTTTCAAAAAAAATGCATGATGACAACATCGATGAAATGATGAGAATGATGAATTAATCATGTGATACAAAATTTAGGAATTTCAATCGACAAGACATAAATTTCCTCGACATGATGCAACTTCAATTAACTGTTACAGGGGTTAAATTGTGATGGCTTTTGCAACTAACTATCAACAAGAGAAGTTCTTCAACCAATATGAAATGGCACATACAACAATGCATGATGATACATATAATAAAAATAACTAAACTTCATGACACATCTCAATTGGACCATGGCGATACACATAATGACACTTCCCAAGAGAGGAGTGAAAACTAAATGGTGATGCAAATGATGAGACTTATCATGGACAAAAAGTGGACACTGCTCTAGACAAGATAGTGAAGATGGGATAAACATGGGACATAGAAGTGAGAAATATTGATATGTTTGTCTCTTTCATTATTTTATGACCCTTCAAAATCATGTTAATGTTGGGAATCAACATCTAGCCAAACAAACAACAAACGAAAGGAACATGATGAGTAATGACAACTCAACAATGATTCCCTAACATGAAGTAGGTATATGTACTCGAGTTCATCCTTGAAAGAGAAATGAGTGAAAAGAGTAAGGCTAGTATTCCATAATGGTAAAATAAAAGGGACAAGAAGAAGTGATTTGAAAACCAAAAAAAGTAAGGAAAAATAGTTCAATATACCCTAAGGTTGATCACTAGCAACCTCCTATCGTAGATCATCTTTATCCGTGGCATTTCCTATCCCATAGATCAATAGTAAATTTCATCATGTCAATTATTAACTACAAAAAAAAACTATAACGGACCTGTAGCAGGGGTTGTAGTGAAGCCCTCTCAAAAAACATGTCCCTTCTCTGTTTATAGCAGAGGTTTCTTGCAGAAGAACGTGAGCATAGGTTTTAGAGGATGTTTTTTATCACTGTGCAAAAAACCATTATAGCACAATGGTGCATATTTGGTATAAGTGCAATGATTCTTGTATTTTCATAATGGTGCACCAGTGCTCTATGACCCATGTGCACCAATGCGATTTCAACCAAAAGAAATTAAGTGCTCCACTTTTGTAATGGTGTGCTATTACTTGTCTTTGGATAAGGTGGATCAAAATCGATGCTCCTCATCAATGAAGGAGCATCAATGGTGGTGCTCGTCTTTAGTTAAAGTGAATCAATTATCTTTTTAAGGAGTGGGAAAGCTGATCTTCAATAACCCATATGCACCAACACTATTTTATAAAATAAAACATGAGTGCTCCACTTTTGAAACTGCACACTGGCGCTCCTCTTATGTTAAGGGACATTGATGTTGGTTCTCCTCTTTCGTCAAGGCATGGTGGTGTTGGTGCTCCTCTTTGGTGAAGGTGCATCACTGCCCCTTTTATATTTTACGCACAATGGTGCTTCTAATATACAAAAACATTGAACAATAAGTCAATTTTTTTAACTTATTGAAAAAAGCAGGAATTCTTATATGTTTTAAAAAAGGGGAAAATGTCTTCGAAAGAGGAAAAATGGTTTTTTTTTTTAATTTCTTCACTTCACATGGTTCTAAAAAAGAGAAGAGGAAGGGAAAGAGTATTATATCCAACAAAACCAATTATTTTCGTCTTCATTGTTTCATTTCTTCCTATTATCTATTTTATGTATACTATTTTACATTTCTCACTATTGTTCCTAATTTCTTATTTGGTTTTGTTGTTTGTAGCAGTTGGTTTGAGGGTTTCTACTCTATTTGTAAGTTAATGGTGGATTTATTTTAGGGTTTACATCAAAATATATGCATTTTCCCTACTTATTTAAAAAGCAACTTTTTTAAAAGTTCTAAAAGAATATAGAAAATGTATTAAGAAGAGGGCAAAAAAGAGGGCTTGTTTAAGTTCTTCATTTCACATGGTTCTATGAGAGAGAAGATGAAGAGGAAGAGTATTGTAACCAAGAAACCATTTTTCCCTCTTCATTGTTTTATTTCTTCTCGTTGTCTATTTTACTTGTATTATTTTTCCTTTCTCATTTTGATTTGGTTTTGTTGTTCGTTAGTTCAAGTTTTTTTCCTCTATTTTCTAGGTTAATGGTGAGTTCATTTTAGGATTTTTATTCAAAGTATATGGTTAGAAAATGAGGGGCAAGTTTGGAAAAGTTTTTTTTTGTGCCTCATGGGTGCATATCCATAGGGATTTTCACCAACTCTTATTTACAGGTTAACAAGGTTTATGTACCAATGGAAATGCGTTTTTGTCAACAGAAATCTATTTTCTTTTCATGGCGATTATGTTTAGAAAAATCACGTTGTTGCATATTTCGCAGAAGTGCATTAGTGCGTATTTGACATAAGTGCATAGGAAAATGTTATTGATTAAAGCGCACCCATGAATATCTTTGGTCAATGCGCACTGGTGATCATTTTTGGTATAAGTGTGTTGATGGTCCTATTTTAAGGTGTGGGAGCAGTAGTTTTATTCTTTGGTATGATAGAATTGATTCTTTGTGTTAGGCATATTATCACAAGTGGATGAGTGGTTTTAGAGAGTTCTCATCAAAAAAAATTCATGTGACAATTGAGTGGTTTTGCAATTACCGATGATCTACTCATTAAGTGGTAAATGAAGTGCTTTGACACTCACCATGGTTTTGTATGGGTGGTTTCATCACCATTACTATAAATTGTAATGCTTAACATTTCAATATTTATAATTACACATTTTCATCACACTATTTTTATTTTTATTGATAATGTCTTATTTCGTATGGTTTTGATTGTACTTTTTTATTTCAAACAATCAAAATTATACTTTTTTAAATTCAACAAGTATTTCATTTTTAAATTGCACATAAAAGATTCATTAATAAAAAATAGTAAGAACTAATAATTTCAATATTTAAAATCAAAGTTATTATATCACTACTTTTTTATAATCTTGTATTTATTAAATCACCTCCATTTATTTGCACATTTACAAGGTTTCTGTACAGGACATATTTTTTTTCATCATTGCTCCTATTTTGTATGGCCACAATGATGCTCATTGTTGGTTAACATGCACTAGCTTTCACCTTTTCTAAAATTGCATCAGTGCTTCTTTACTGTAGGTGTACTTGTGCTCCAGGATTTAAAATTACAAGACTTAACATTTCAACATTAACTATTATACATTTTTATAATATTATTTTTATGTTTATTGATAATGTCTTATTTCATATGCTTTTAACTATAACATTATATTTCAAACAATCAATTTTTTTTAATATTAGGAAATAATTTCTTTTTAAAATTATAAAGAAGACATTCATTAATAAACAAGGGTATAAACTAATACTTGGAATATTCAATATCAAAGTTACTATATCACTACATTTTAATAACTTATCATGTATTTATTAAACCAACATAAATCCATTTTAAACATGGATCTATCAAGAACTGAGAGGGATCCAACTTCTTGAGGTGTAATTTATTTTTACCTTAAATTTTATACGTTGAGAGAAATTTACATCTCGAAAATTTAATCCCCCTCGATGCTTGATAAGTAATCGGTTTAAGATGGATCTATGATGCTTTTAATTTTTATTTTATATTCCGACAAATAATTTTTCATTTACTTTTAGTTTGGTTTAAATTTTTTATTTTGTGTGCTGATATGATTTTTTTAATTACTTTCTATTTTTTGTTATGTCATGTTACATAATGTTACATGACAACATCTCCATCATAGTGGGATGTAGAGCACCTCTCTCCTCTTGGTGCATGTTGCTGGGAGCAACAGATCCCATTTTTAACTATTAAAATGAGGGCCTCATTTTCCTTTAAATTGACATTTGAATCGATAATTTTCTTATCCGAATTTTAAACTATAAGTATTGTGTTTTGGCCTTAATAAAATTTCCTTATAAACCTTGATTTTTTGGTTTTGTGGATTTCGAAAGCACCCTTTTCTTTTATAAGTGTTTTTACTTTTCTGAAACCCACATTTTACAACCCGCACTACAGATTGTGCACTTGTCCCTTTTTTGGAGGTTTTCCAGAAATCATTTTCCCGCATCCCGCAACCTGCAATTGCGGCTTGTAGGAGCTTGGATTTTCTTTCAATAATTTTTTTGTATTTCTGCAACCCGCAGTCTGCAAAGGTAGATTGTGGAAGGTGAAGATCTCTTTCCAAAATAAAACTTTTATCTTCTAGTTCTGCATTTTGCATTTTACAAAGGTTGATTACGGAAGGCAGAAAAGTCCTGTTTCACACCTTTTTATGTTTATTTTGGTTCCGCCTTCCACATTCTGCAAAGGTGGATTGCGGATTACAGAACTTCAATATTTTCCTTAGCTAATAATTATGGTTCTGCCTTCTGCATTCCGCGAAGGTAGATTGTGGAAGGAGGAACTCATAAAATTTAAATCTTGCTAATTACTCTACCTTTGCTTTTTGGTTTGCCTCCTTGATCTCAGTCATCCATTTATGCTATATCTATATCCCAAATCTATTTTACATTTGAGTTTTGGGTTATTTAATCTGTTTGAATTTATGAAATCTTCACCATTTCACTTGTGTTTTTTTAAACTGTATTTGGAGACTTTATTGTGGATTTTTATCGCTTGAGATTACAAATTATGTGGTCCCCAAGATTCCTATAGGAAGATTATCCTTCACGATTGTTTTATCTATTATTTCTGAACTATGGTAGGTTTTTTAACCATAGTTGTTAAATTTCAATCAGAAATTGCTTCCACGATGTCTAGAAATACCAAGTCGAACACTACTCTGCAGGAGCAAAAGAGAAAAGACCCCAACACTGGTATATTCACTGATACCAGTGAGCATGTTTCTGACATCATTCATTTGGACTAGTCGAGGATTTACTCCATTTTCGACAATGACGATTTTTCCACAATTCCCCATGACCATCCTACATACACAAATATTAGGAGTTCTCAGATCCAATGCATTGTTGCTCAACCTACCTTTATTCCCTACGTGGACCCAATTAAGTCAGAATTGGACCATGCAAACCCTAATGTCAAAACCGCAAATTTACATGTCAAAACCCCAAATTTACACTAAAATTTAAAATTTTTAAAAATAACATAAAATGCTGAGACTACGGTTTACTAACAGCTAACAGTTAGCTATAAAAGAAACAGTTACCAGATTATTCTATAATTAATCTAGATTAAGTTAACTCAGCATTCTACATTTTGATACAATGTTAGGTGTAACTTGTGTATTATTTCTTCTTTCAGTTTGCTGATGAATTCTTAATTTTTTGACAAGTAGATGGAAATGTCTTTGTATTTTGAGACTTACTTAGCGTTTAAGCTAATGTAGAAAGATTACTTATTCTTACAGGTTCTACAGGTATGAATGATCGAGTAACGTCTTTAAGTCCATAAAGCATCCAACAATATTTCTATTTGTAAAATAAATAGCTTAGTAGATAAGTTGTTCTATATCAAGCTACTATTATGAGGTAAAACAAGTAATTTGTTTCTTCCCATTATTTTTATCATCGAAATACATGTAAATGAGTTCTTTCTTAAATGTAAGTAGCAACCGTAAAAAAATTTACTTTCCTTGGTTCACAACTTGTGATCTTTTGCTGTAAGTTATTTCTACTTTAGAGTGCATAACCTGAAATGTTAAAATGATTGTTCTATCAGTGTTATACATTATCAACTTATAGTATTAGTATAACCAACTAATTGGTGTTTTATCTTCTGAAGTGAAGATTACTATTTGTAAAGTTCTAATCATTAAAGTGAAGGAATTGATATTTCTCTTGAATCTGAGTTATTATTCGCAACAGTTTAATCCAGGCCAAGCTTTCAAATAAGATTGATTTACTACTTCATTCAAGCACTAGACAGTTCTAACATTATGTTACTCATCAAAAGTATGGCGAAAATATTAGTACATGACATATTTGTGTTAAATAGCTATAAGCTATTAAACTTCATTGATCTAAGTTATGCAAAGGATTTATAAAAGTGTTTATATAAAACACATAGCCTACATCCTAGTTTTTTCCACCCACTGAATTTATGGTTTCCTATGATAGTCGCCAAAACACATAAACTATCTTGTATAAAAGATACACGTTTACCCATCATTCTGGTTATAAACAAATAAAATTTATAAAGTTCATGACTCTATTAAAACTATGTTGTATAAATTTATAAAGTCACAACATAAATATTGGTAGCAACGATATTAGCCATGCATAGACTCTTATGAATACTTTATAATGAATAATATCGTTTTCCTAGGTGATTAAATAGCCTTTAATTGATATCTCCCAAGGTATCATACGAGTTCTCCATAAACAAAGTTATGATCAGCACCTGGCTTACCAATATTCATATATGTAAAAATCGATGCCATGAAGAAATGGATATATTCTTAATGATGATCCAAAACTTTCAGGCATGAATTATTTTGAGTAAACAATAGTTCTATATGTTGCATGGATTGCTAGGTCAACATAAAGCTCTTTATGTGTAATAAGGTTCATGTTATAACTTGATGTCGTAAAGGATTGAGGTATTAGACCACTCCATCGATTGGTTTATGAGTAAGGTTTTGTAATATAACACGATGGTATTCAATGGTTCTGAACTATATGATGATTAAATATTAATCTTGTAAATGATACGAGGGTTAATGGTTTGATATCCATTCAACCATAGGTTGACAATATATAAAATCGTAGAACATTATCATTATTTGAATGAACATAATACTTGCATGCCTCTTCACCGTTTAATATATATCATTGTAAATCATTGCATGCAGGAACTATAGCGTTGACACATTGGATGGTTTAAAAATCTAAGTGACCACGTGTTTCCATCTCGGCCAAGTCTTGAGAGTATAAAGGATTGCTGTAACCCTACTCTTGTTATTCTCCTCAGTGTTTCTTGGGCCTTTGGGCCTCTCTGCAACTGTTTCCATGGCCACCATTTACATTGTTTTTAATAGCTATGCTCCGAGTATGGCTTACATTGGTTTCAGTCTACTAAGCCCGTTCTAAAAGAAAATCCTTTTGTGTGAACTGTGTGTGTAATATCTCCATGAGGTCTATAGAGAGTCATGACATAAGGTTTTTACGGCTTGCAAGAGGCTCCTTGTTGTTTCCTCCGTGGCTTGCCCTTGTAGAGATAGTTACATAAATTGTTTTCTATGTTTTCAGCCCTACCCTTGTCGTAGGGTTTGTGAATCTCATTTCCATGCCTTTCTTGGTTGGTTACAGCTTTGGATTTGTTGTCTGGTTCTTGCTTGGCCATGGCCCATGCCTCCTTCTTCTATTGATGTCAGTGGCTTGTAAATAAGTCTCTAGTTCCTTTGTCGCTATTAGAATGAAGACTTGGCTCATTGTTTCGTTATTGGCGGTGCTCTTGTTCCTTCGTGGCTATATTATCTTCACTATCAGGTAATAAAATTTCTAGAAGATTAGAAACCAGACTTGTTTCTTTGTATTTAGCTTTTGACATTCGTGATTTTAATTAAGCTTAGGTTTTCCTTCCTGTAGGTGACAGCTCGCTCGTCTTGTGGCAACGATACTTCGAGGAAAGCTTAGGCACTTTGGGTACGGGTAAGCCCTGGATAACCAATGGCATTTCAAGCTTTTTCAATCCTTAAGGAACAGTTTTCAATTGGAGGTTACGGCCTGCAAGTGACCTTCATGGGTTATTGTTCTTCGATCTTCTTGCTTAGTTTTCTTCATTTTATTGCTAAAGCCTTGTTGTTAGCAGGGTCCTCCGTCTTATGCTGTTACTTCTAAATGTTGTTTTGACTTGTTTATAATTACTGTTATGTTAATAGATCTTGCAACCTATCATGCCATATAGTGTTTAGTTTTTAAGCATAGGGGTTTTCTCCTTGAGCACGATATTAGTTAAAATTATGCTCTTAAGGTAATTTTGTATATTAGGGTTTTCACCCTTATTCGCCTATATAAAAGAAATCGTATTATTGTATAATGTTTATCTGGCATTAATGGTATTTTTAAAAGCTTAACTTGTTAACCCAATTATGTTTTAATTATTTTTTTTCGAGCTCAGATATTTCAGCTAGGTTACCTGTAAGTGACCTGTGTGTAAAATCATTTCTTGCTTTATTCTTTATATTTTTTATTTAATAATTAAATGAGTTAATTATTATTATTACAGGTATATAGTATTTTATATTACCCTAGTTAGTTTCTTTTTTGCTGTCCTTAAAATACTGTAATAATATGTAATAGAATTATTGCTCAGAATACTTAATAATCCATAACCTTGGATTATTACTTAAGTGATTATGAAATACAATGTTAAGACTATGAGGGTTTCAACCCTGCATTTTTTTTTATAATTAACTTCTGTTTAAATTGTTTACATGAATTAGTTCTTTTATATGTAATCATTATTAAGTGTTATTTATCATTGCATTCAGTCTATTTTATTTAAATAACCTAAAGATAGGTTTTTTTATTGTTCCTTATTTTAATGTTTATATTGTTGTAGCTTAACTAGTATATAAAAATGATGATACTAGTATTACCCTACCTGAAATATATACTTTTGTAGATATAGTTACATAATATGAACAATAAAGAAAATGAGCATGTAAAACAACATTTATTTTTCCTTATAGGAATAAACGAGTGCTTTATCTAAGTTGATTCTTTTACCTCTGTTACAGGTTACTAGTATAATTTTTACAGAATAAATTTTTTGTATAAGAATAGTACCTATTTACTGTAACAACTTGTTAAATAAATAACTATATACAGAAATAAATTATTCTTTTATTCTGAAATACCAAATAACTCTATTCAATATAGATTTCTATCATATCCTTCATCTATTTAAAAATACATTGTTTGTGCTAGAGTACAGTCTGGTCCATTCCAGACATGGAAAAACACAGGCTAGAATTATTTTTCATCAATTAAAGATTCAATATTTGAAATAACTAAAGGATTACAATATCTATTAGTTCACTACCAAACATGTAATCATTCATTAATCATTCAGTCTCAGATATAAACTTTTAACACAGTAAATAAAATACTATAGAACCTGTTTTTAAGATGGACAACAACAATGTTGGGAGGCCGTTCCTCCCTACCAAATCCTGGAGAGCGATCAAACAACATCTTCTCAGCACCCCCGAGCTTGTTCCTGGTCTCCTTGGCTAAGAACTGGTGGAGCAAGCAACCAGATACTAGTCCAATGACTCATAATCACCGTGCACTCAATAGTAAGATCTATCAGCTAAGAAGCTGCACTATATCACTTTATGCAGTTTACCCCTCAAACACCTTCCACCAATTCCCTTCCCAATGAAATCCTTTGAAGTACATTCACCTGAATTATTCTCTTCTTGGAATGAGTAGCCCCAGCTCTCTCCAATGGGCATTTTTATTAATATTTCCTGGGTCTTTTTGGGTTAGTTGTCATTAATTGAGCCACCTTCTCTGATCCCACTTTCTTGGGGGGTCATTACCCCAAATGTAGAGAGGTTTCCACCTGCAACATTGGAAATGTTTGAGGATTCTGCCACTTGTCCATTTGCTCTCCACCCAGTCTCCTCCACCAACTTGACCAGTAAACACTCTTTTAACAGCTCTCCCAAGCTGTTGTCTCCACTTTTTATTTATTTATAATTAAAATGTTCAGAATTACATTCAACATCCTTGACTCTGCTGAGTCATCAATTACAACTTAGCAAAAGAATTAACATATTGTCGTCAAATAAAATCAAATATGATAATATTATTTTTTGCAAAATTGGGGTATGTGACATACACACCCCCTCAGAATATAACATTGTCCTCAATGTTATTTATTCTTTATCCTTAGAATTCCCCTGGAACAAAATTGGGTATGCATATCGATTTTTACTTTCTAATTCCCAGGTGGCTTCCTCTAGACTAAGGTGCTTCCATTGCACCTTCACCTGTCCAATGGTGCAGTTCCGAAGTGTGATCTCCCTCCACCCGAGGATACAGTTCGATTCCACCAGAAAATCTCCTTCTGGTTCCACCTATACATCATTCTAGTTAACAACATGAGTAGCATCATGAACATATTTCTTTATTACATAAATGTGAAAAACATTATGTACTCTTAAATTGGGTGGTAATGCTAATTGATAAGCTACTTGTCCAATCCTAGACAGAATTTCAAATGGTCCACAGTAATGAGGTGCCAATTTTGCACAACTCCCCAGTCTCATAGAGCTCTTTTTTGGCCTTACCTTGATGAACACATGTTCACCTACCTCAAACTCCTTTGGAGTTCTTTTTAAGTCTGCTTGACTTTTCTGTCAATCTTGTGCCACTTTCAGATTTTTCTGCACTTTTTTTACAATTTATTCCATTTATTTTAATAGTTCTAGACCTAATACCAATATATCCAGTGGATTACTCCACAAGATAGGAATATTACATTTTCGTCCATATAAAATTTCAAAAGGACTAAATTTGGCTGATGTCTGATAATTATTATTATAAGCAAATTCTACTAGATGTAAATAATCCTCCCATTTACCAGGCTGGTCTTTCACATACATTCTTAATAGATCTTCTAATACTTGGTTTACCATTTCAGTTTGTCCATCTATTTGAGGATGGAAAGAAGTACTAAAATTTAATGTAGTGTTTAACCCTTTAAACAAAGACTTCCAAAAGTTTCCTGTAAATTTAGAATCTCTATCTAAGATTATGACTTTTGGTACTTCATGCAATCGAAAAATATGTTTAAGAAAACTATCAACTATGTTTGCAGCTTTATAAGTAGTCTTAACAGGTATAAAGAGAGCTTCTTTGCTTAACTTATCAACTACTACCATGATAGAATCATTCTGATTTTGGTTTTTAGGCAGGCCGATAATAAAATATAGACTAATTACCTCCCATTTCTAGCTAAGAATGGATAATGGTTGAAGTAATCTAGTTGGTTTTTGATGTTTTGTTTTCACCTACTGACATTCAAAACACTTTTCAATATACTTTGCTACTTTTGTATTCATATTTGGCCAAAAATACTCTTTTCTTAACATAGTTATAGTCTTTTGATAACCTAGCTGGCCTGAGTATGGAGTTTTATGAATTTCATCTAGAATTAATAGTTTAACTTTAGGTACGTTAGGTACATATATTCTATCCTTATACAGTAAAAATTCTTTTTCATTTAAACTGTAACCTTTACCTAAGTTTTCTATTGGATTTTCTTTATTTTTAACTTGCAAACTCTCGTAAATTTCATCTTGTTCTATTCCTTCTTTAAGCTATTTATCGAAATATGTAGCATAGGTGCTGATAGCTGCTGCAAAATTCAGACTTGCATTCCTACTTAATGCATGAGCAACTTTATTTTCTTTACCTTTTATATGCTAAATTTCAAAATCATTTTCACTTAAGAAAGCTAACCACCTAGCTTGTCTGGCATTTAGATTAGGCTCATCTAACATATACTTCAATCCTTTATTATCAGTCATTAAAATAAATTTTCTGCCAATTAGGTGATGTCGCCACATCTTTAAGGCATGTATTACAACTACTAATTCCAGATCATATGTTGCATAATTATTTTCATGAACTTTTAACTTTCTTGACTCATAGGAAATACCATGCCCTTCTTGAGTCAGAACACCACCTAAGCCATCATTACAGGTGTTAGTGTAGACTACAAATTCTTTATTAGGATCAGCCATTCTTAAAATAGGTGTGCTGGTTAATAAACTTTTTAAATTTTTAAAGCTTTCTTCACATTTCTGATTCCAAACAAACTTCTTACCCTTCTTCTGCAAGGAAGTTGTCAGATTTGCTATCCTCAAAAAAACCTCAATGAACCTCAAGTAGTAACCGGTAATGCCCATGAAATATTGAACATCCATCACATCCTTAGGAAGCAGCCAATCTTCGATTTCCCTTGTCTTTTCAGGATCTATGGAAATCCCTTCCTTGGTCACCACATGTCGTAAGTATTGAATCTTATCCTTGAAGAAATCACATTTATTGAACTTTGCGAAGAGTTGATGATCCTGCAACTCTTGCAAAACAATTTTTAGATGTTCTCTATGTTCTTTTTCAGTTTTTGAATAGATTAGAATGTTGTCGATAAACACAACCACAAACTTATCTAAATACTTATGCATGGCATTGTTCATTAAACACATGAAAACAGCTGGGGCATTGGTAAGCCCGAATGGCATTACGCCAAATTCGTAATGACCATATCTAGTTCTGAAAGCTGTCTTAAAGATATAGTCATCTTTAATCCTTACTTGATGATATCCAGATCTTAAATCTATTTTCAAAAACACCATGGCTCCACGTAGTTGATGAAACAGATCATCTATGCGGGGCAATGGATATCTATTTTTGATGGTCATCTTATTTAACTGACGGTAATCTATGAAAATTTTCATAATTCTGTCCTTCTTCTTAATGAAGATGACAGGTGCCCCCGAGGGAGACACACTTGGTCAAATATACTTTTTATCAATTAATTCTTTTAATTGAGATTTTAATTCATTATGTCCGAGTATGTTCATTCGATAAGGGGCCTTTGAGCTGGGTACTGCACCTGGTACCGGCTCAATAAAGAAATCCAATTCCCTTTTCGGAGGTAATCCTAGAATTTCTTCTGGGAATACATAAATACAATCTCTTAAGACTGGTATGTCTTCCACTTTTAACTTATCTATTTTAATTAGACTTTCCTCATTAGTTATTGTTACTACATAAGATTTACATATCTTTCTAACAGCTCTCTTAAGTTGTAGGGTAGAAATCTGTCTTATGGTGGTTTTTCATCACTGTTTAAACATGTAAAAGTTTTATAATAATAGTTTAAAATTACTCTATGTTGTTCTAACCAATCCATACCGATCAGTAAATCATAAGAACTAAGAGCAAAAACATTAAGTTTAACAATAGTTTCAAAATGATCCATAACTATTGCACATTCTTTTACAGAACTAGTTGCCTTTCTTTTAGCACCAGTGGCTAATTGAACTAACCAAGAATTCTCAAATTTTTCAACAGATAACTTACATTTTTATACTATTTGAGGTGCAATATAACTGAGAGTAGCTCCTGGATCAATCAAAATAGCTATAGAGGTTTGATTTATCATACCTTCTACTTCCACCATGGAAGTCTGATATTCAGCTTGTCGATTCTCCAAGGCTGCGTTGATGCTAGGCATGGACCTCACTAGTTCCCCAACGTTCATTTCCTTCTGTATGGTATGAATGTTGCTAACAATATTCTTTCTATTTGGACATACTGAAGTATAGTGTGGGCCATTACACTCCTAGCACTTGATAGACTCTTAGCGCTCAAAGTTCTTGGTATAATTCCCATGATTATTTGCAATTTCCTTACCTTTAGAATTATTCTGGTTGTTGGGTGTATTGTTCTTATTTCCTTGGAAGTTCTTGTTATTAGGATAATTTTTGGCCTTATTGTTCTTAAAGTTTCTATTAGGCACAAAATATTTCTTCCACTACTACATTTCGATCCAAAATCCGACGGTTACTTCCGACGGCGCATGGATTTTTTCTTTTAAACCTACCAAAAATCACAAAGTTAATTTTTTTTTTTTAAACTGTGGTCATAAGCGTCGCATAAGCGACGGCTAGGCTCATAAGCATCGCTTAAGCGATGGCTAGCCTAGCAAGCGTCGCTTAAGCGACGACGCATAAATTGATCACTCATTTAAAAAAATATAGTTAATTGGTTAAACTAAACTAAAACTTAAACTTATTTCGAGCGAATTGCAATTTCCAGGATAGAATGTTAGGTGTACCACTGCCTGTGATAAATTTCTGTTGACCCGCTCATGACTTTGTGGGCATTAAACCTCCAGATCTGATGGTGCAGGAAAGGAGGGAAAATAGCACCCGGTGATTAGCGTTTTCGTAAGGAAATTATGTCTATGAAGAAGGGATGGAGAAAATTTGGAGTTGCAGTTGTGGGTTTGGTGCTGCTATCCATGCTCGTTCCATTGGTATGCTTGCTCGGACGCTATGGTGGATTTCAGAGCAGTAAGTTCATTTGAACCCATTTCATTTTTTATTTGACTTGAAGCCCCCTTCTCATAGACTGTTGTGTATGGGGAATCTGGATTTGGAGTACTTTGGCTGGGGCCGGGGCACTTACAGGTTTTTATGAAGCCCATTTGTGGAATTTGTGGTGGGTGTTTTTCATTTTATTCAACCAATTTGTT
>LPNX010254688.1:79195-89492 GCA_001517045.1 Pseudotsuga menziesii | reverse complement strand
TTAAACCATGTTTGCACATTTTCATTGGGTTCTCTTTTCTTTCTTATGATGTTACTAATGTCTAGCCTTTGGTGTGCCTAGGATACAAACACCATCTACGACACGTTGGAGGCGCCAAGAACGGTGGTTGTATGCCAATCACCCTGCAGTATCTTTAACCAAATCATAATGGATTCTTTATTAGAATTACAAACCGAACATTTCATTAAATAAACTTATCTTAAATATGATATAGGCGGTAAAGCCCTCTTTCCCCAAAACCCTGAGAACAATAACCCTATAACTCTTCCCTTTGGTAGACTAGAAAACAAGACATACCTTGATTTTGAAGAAATGAATCCAGTGCCCATATTAAATTAGTCACGCCATTATATACATGCACAAAGGAAATTCTACTAGCATTAGTATAATTGCAGTTCTATAAAATATAATTTTTTTCGAATAAATGGAGGTTAGCATATAGTTCCTCATCTGAGTATAGAGTAAGAATGAACTTGAGAGGATGTAACCCTATCACCACTCTCGCATGGCCCTTACACCAACGCTGCATCTGCATCCATTTAAAAATTAATAATATATTTTTTTAACTCATTAAAAAACAGTAACAAATGCAACCAACACTAATGGGCATAACTCCCATCTGCATATGATATTGATTCAGTGTTTATATTTTGTATATTGGGTGTAAGACCCCACAACACATGAGTATGATGATTTATTAGAGATATTGGGAGTAATCCAAAGCATATGTTTTATTTATCATGTATGCGATTGTGTATGGTGGGCATGGGCTCTAGTGGACAATTTCTCTATCGTAGGATGATATACTCACTATATTATGTGATTTACCTTAGAATACATGTAGTGAAATGATTAATTATATAGATGTGTAGAAGACTGGTAGCATGAATGAGTTCTATGAATGTGTTGGGCATGAACCCTAAATCACATGCTAGAGGATATTTTGTGTTGAGAGCGAGCTATGGAGCACATGAGTGCTTTGAATTTGTGGTAAGCACGAGCTATGGAGCACATGAGTATTTGATGTTTGTGTTGAGCACCATCTTTGGAGCACATGAATTATAATTTTTTTGTGTTGAGCATAGGCTTTGAAGCACATGAAAAATAAGAATTAGAAGTGTTGTGCATAATCCCTAAGGCATCTTAGTATAATAAAATATGATGCTAAATAAAATAATAATATAATGATAATAATCATCTAGCCATGATTGTAGGGGTGACCAATCAATTTGTAGTGTTGGATAATGGAATACCGGACATAATAGTATTGGGGAGTAAAATATGACCCAATAAATAGAAAAATGTAATAAATAAAGTAAAAAACTGATAATATAATAGCTAGTCAAATTTGTAGAAAAGATGAGAATTGCAAATGTTTCACACCACAACCTACCAAGTATCACACGATTTCCACCTTCGAAGAATTGTGAAGTATTGCAGCTCTTGCTCCTAGATGTTGGCGGAGTTATCCTCTGAAGAGTGGTTAAATTTAAGAACCAAATCAGAGCCATTATGGTCTGGATACATTGAATTACACTCCTATCTTTTGGTGCATTTATTTGACAAAGAAAAGAAAACCAAAGTGAGTGGAATTCGGGGGGTATTGACTCGAATAACGTTAAACATAATATCTTCTTTGGATTTACAATGATTATTATCTTGCTTTGTAAAATATATTAATCTAAAATTGGTTGTATCAATTTAACATAATAAAATGCCAATTGCTTTGCATATGGGATATATGTCTGTTAAATGAGCCTGCCACTTGCGAATTGGAACTACCTTATCAAGGAAGTACGCTACCTTGTCAATATCACATGCTCCAACTCACTGCATTTACATCAGAGTTAATGCACAATATTCCATTTCTATGATTGAACTTTGGTTGATATGAATTTCAATTGACATGTCAATCTTGGGTTTCTCATAGTTGGGGTTTGATATGAGCAGGTCCCATTTGATTCTTTATGTTAATCTCCTGTCAATGATTTGATGTTGCAGATTTTTTGTTATATAATTTTAGTGTTCTTAGTGACCGAAAAGTTTCAATTAAATCAAGAAGAAAAATTAGGATAAAGAAGCTTCTAGAACAATAACCCATCTCCATGTGTGAGAGGAGGGAATTTGAGCTGACGCCACATCTGTTCAATCACGCGTTTCATTTTATTTGATCAATTCCTATGAAATATGGTTAATACACAAGAAAAAAATACATAGGATGTCTTGGGTGCATATGGATGATGTAATGTACCCCCTGTACCTTAATGCCATTAGGTGTGAAAAAATGGTGAATTTTTAGATTCACTGCTACTACAAAAGAATCAACCCTGTTAGTGCTAGATGAAAAATGGTATTTCAATGAAAACATGTCCCAAACAAATATGATGATGAAAAAAATAAGCACACATACTCCAGTGTTCCTTTAACCACACTTTATCTATATTAAGCTTCGACTAACAAAAATGGATTTCTCTTAAGCAATATGATCGGTTGTTTATTCTTAACTTATTGAGTCATATGAGACGTGCCCTCATTCACGTCAGTAGCTTATTAACACAACCCTTAATCTAGTTGTTTGCCAATTTTATTGTAGTTTCCTCAAAAATATTTTTCATGATCACAAAACACTTTTTCATTATAATGCTATCAAAAACAACCATATGTGCGGCAAGGAAGTTCATCATGTTAACAAAAACATTACAAGGATACAAAACCAAAATGTTGAGCAGGAAACAAATGAGACATTTAGACACAACCAACAGAACACCAAAAATATGTGGTTCACCCCAAACTCGGGGTTACGTCCACCAACGCTGTCACATCATGTGACCTTAATTATTAAAGTTGCCATACTTTCTTCTGTTTCTTCCAGAGAGTATTTTCAGACAAACCAAAAGGTAAAACAAACTGCTACATGAATTCTAGCAGGTTCTTTCAATATCCTAACTCGAACACTTACAATGACAGCCCTTCTTTTCCAGAACACAATGCAGCAGGTTACCAAATTCATTTACAATATATATATATATTTAAAACCACAGGAGTACTAGGTACTAGTTATCTTTAACTACAACCCACTCTTCATGATTTAGTATGGTAGCTTAAATACACAGTTAAAATATTTTTCTGTTTTCTTTTTACATGCTGGTTAGGGTATGTCACGAGACCTTTTCCCTATGCAACTCATAGTATAATGCCTGCGGCCCTACCCGTCCTGCAATATGCCCAATGCAATTTTATTTCAATTTAAGAAGATAACAATTGCTACCCATCATCGAAATTTGGAGTCAAGGCCATTATGTCAAAACATGCATACAATGCAAATATGCAAATAAACTTTAAAGTTTAAATACTATCGGAATCAAAGGACAGTCCCAAACCTAGTTATTATTTAGAGGTTGCTGGACTAATCTCTCATGTCATAGAGACAAGGGCATTAGAAACATCAAATGCCCGATTATCCAACTAAATAAAGGATGAGAGGTAACTAAGTACCTTCGTATCCAGTCGAAAAGTTCCAAAACATTAATGACTCTTATGTGAACAGATTGCGGGGCCTTAAAAAAAATGTAGAGCGAGCGATTAAAACTATGAAAAACACCCATGTGCTCATATAGCAAGGATAGAAAAATGTAGATTGAAGCTAAGCCAAATCCAGCCTTGCTTCAAACCTTTCAGCCTTCCTTCATTAGATGCAAGCACATATTCTTGTGACAATTGCAACGAGCGTGTATTACAATTATATAAAAAAATTACAGCACATGTTAGTAGCAGAGCAAGCTCCAATTGCCTCCATGCAGATCGTTTAGCTGCTATTTCCCAAACAATATTGAGAAACAACACAACGTGATAAGGGCAGGGCAACCTCTCTAAGGGGCTTCAATGGATCTGGAAGGCATTTTGTTGAACCTATTCAAGTAGACTTGCTCCTAATACACTTGAAACATGGTTTATATTTAATACGCATGCTTGGAATGGTTTTGAATTAATACGGATGCTTGGAAAAGTACAGTAGGAAAAATATATGTAAGCATCCAAGCAAAGATCTTCCCAAAGCTGAGGGGTATACATTAAATATCAGTTTTTAAGAGAGCAATGCGTTCTCTAGTTTCTTGCACAGAAAAAATTCATCCCACATTGGAAGGATAAAATCACAAACCTGCATTTACCAGCATCGAACCTAGTATAGAACACACTGAAAGGGAAAAATGAAAAGGCACCGAATCTACGAGGGTTTCGTGTAGCATGCTTGGACTACCACCCTTGGTCATGGAGGTACTCCAATTAAAAATTTCTAAGACCTACCGGTCAATTCTCCCAGATGTAAGCCCAATATGGTTACTAACAGCAAAACCCCGAATTCATATACGAAAGGAAAATACGAAAAGTCATTCCATAAAAGAATTATCAACCAATGTCAAACTAGATTTAACCAATATGTAGAACATAACATATTTCAGGTGAAGCTATTGCCCTCTAATATAACTTGGAGACGCGCCATCCCATCCTATACTAAGATTCTTAGTTTGGCCTTTTTATCACTGAAGTGCTTGGGATCTAAACAATTCCTCTAAATTAGTGGAGCGTAGCATTTGTATTCACCGTAAAATGGAGGATTTCTGAACTAAGAGGAAACAGTTTCTCTTTCTACCATCAAGGCCATCCCCCTTGACTAAGTATTCTCATATTCACTCCATTCTGAACCATAAATATGAAATTTAGAAATCGTGGATTAAAATAAAACATAACTACCAGGATATTAAATCGCCGGCTTAGATTATGCCATAATCGCATGCTTGGAGTTTCATATCATCAGAAGAAAATACAAACAGAACCACGCAGGATTGGAATAAGCTGGTGCCGATAGAATTTCTCATTACTGACAGCAGATCTAAATTATGAAAAAAAAACAGGCTTAGGGCGAGCTGATACCACTTACTCAGAATCATAATTAGGAAGAAGACAAGAAATGGCTCACCCACCATTTCTGAACAAAGGTGCTAACCTCCTCTTTCAAGCGATTCACTTTCATTTCCTTGGCTCAGATCCCCTCCATAGACAATTCCCCCCCTTCTCTGTGAGGAGAAATGGGGATTAAGGAGTGTTCCCCCCTTTCTCAAAGGAAAAATCCATACTTAAAACGTGCAGACCCCCCTATCCATCCCTCTCGCCCGTTCACTAATATAAAACGTATCTATATCAGCCTGCCAGCGAGAATTGCGGCCCATTATCTGTCACCGGGACGTTTCTGGAATTAATTATCATGAATTTCCCGGATAACGCCTCCACTGATGGTGATTATAAAATAGGGTACAATTAAAACCCCAACGTCTCTCCATAGTTAGAGTAACTATGGGAGTAATTAACGCCTAATCTCCGGTTTCATGTATAAGGCGTTTAACTGTAACGAAGGCCCTTTATAGAAATTATATAGGGGGCTCCCCTTTTTACTATATATAATACTCTCGTTTATATATAGCATATATACGTGCACAATAGAATGCCCCATTTATTATGGGTAGGTCTTTCATATATACTTATATATGAGGCTTCAGTTCTTTGCATATTGTATATGTATATAATACTCTTATCAATACATGTATAATTTATATGCAGAAAATAACGCCCCACTCCCATCTATATACTTTTACCTAAAGTTATTCTTTTTTTTGGTTAAGCCACTTGGTGGGTATTTTCCCCTTGTTCCTTCTGTTAAAATTTATGACTAATCGACCCTTCCATGTCGAGGTCAATAAGAGGGCAACTCTCCCCCATCCTAGCTCAAACATATTATAGCTAACGGATAGCCTATGGTAGTTTAGTTTGGGATGATTACAGAAATAATTAGAAGGTCCCTAATCTTACTCCCTTCCCTTCATAGGCTCAATTTTCTCATCATTAAGCTGCGAACAGACCCTAAGCCTACAACTTGGATCTTCGATTATATTGATTTTTTTATCTTTTTTTTTTATATTGGTGGGGCCTTGGCCTTGAGCTCCTCACCAAAATAATGAGTACATCATACATTCAGAAACCCGAATTTCTCAGGGTGTATCAGAGGGACATTACATCCTCCCCCCTAAAATTAACACCGTGCTCGGTGTTAGTGTCCTTCGACCATTTTCCCTGTATCCTGAGTCATCTTTTCTTCTTTTTATCACTTCATTCTGAACCCTGGAGACTCTTTGGTACTTCTCAAGTCCCCATCATCCAAGACCTGCAATTACCTGCACAAGGTTCGAGTCTAGCCAAAAATTTTCTCCGTAATTCGTGTTCAAAAATTGTAATTCAATTAAACATATTCCATAGATTCTTTTGCATTGTAATAATATGCAATTTTCTGGTATTCCTTTATGCCATGATATCCAATCATTTTCGTAATGCAAATAAAACATGATTACTACCCTTTTCCATTGGTTTTTTCTCCAACATTTGGTCAATTAGATCGTCCTCTACCTCAGGAACCATTTTTCACAATAAGCAATGTAACAGTCTTTGGAAAAGTCATTTAACATGTTTTTGTGTTCGTTATGTTTTTTTCAAACTCCCTTTGAGTTTCTTTTTCCTTTTCGGGTGTGGACTTACAATAATTCTGAGGTTACTCTCCTCAGTGACATCAAACATCGTCCTGTCTTTCGAGATGTCCAAATTTTTGCCTAGGTCTTTTGCCACACCCCATGCCTAACACCAATGTGCTCACATGGCAATCGCTTGCCTAACACCATTGTGCTCCTGTACCATGTATGCCTAACACCAGTGTGCTCACGCAGCAATCACTTGCCTAACACCACTGTGCTCCTGCAGCATGTACGCCTAACACCAGTGTGTTCACGCGGCAATCACTTGCCTAACACCATTGTGCTCCTGCGGCATGTATGCCTAACACTAGTGTGCTCACGCGGCAATCACTTTCCTAACACCACTGTGCTCCCACAGCATCCAAATTTTCCTTGTTCATATTTGTACAAATTTTAACTTTGATTATTGCAACGTGCACTCCAGGGTGCTTTCATGACTTTATTGTCATTGTATCGGTTCATCAATCAACTACACAGCGAGTCAAAGCATTCATTGACAACCCAAAATTTCAATAATCAATTATCATAATTTGTATCAATTTTTAATTGTCATTCACAAGTTACACATACTTGTAAACAAAACAAGAGAATTACTCCTTACTCCTTTTCTGAGTGAATGAGCGTAACTTACATACATAGGCAGATTTATATACCATAATGTACTTCGATGTAGCAATGGTCAAAATCTTGGTGAAGCCTGCAATGTTAGTATGCAACAACATCATCTACAGTTAGCCCTTGTTTATAAAGGAAAATTGAGGTTCGACAATTATATGAAGTAAAAACAATGCCCATACTTAACCTTCTTATCTATGGCAACAAATATTTTCTAATGGTCAGCTCCAGCACTAGAACCAATTCTAGGGTTCTTTCTAAAATAGACATGTGATAGCTATCCAACAAATAGTCCATTTGTCTTACTAGATCAATCATTAGAGGAATTTTGGGGTCTAAAATTGGCCTCCTAAGGAAAATAATAAAATAATAGTTAAAATAATAAAATAATGGTTAAAATAATAAAATAATATTAATTAATTTTGGAGGAAGAAAGAAAAAAACTACTTTTTGTGTTCGTATTTTCGACATATCTCCCTGTGTTTTTACTCAAATTTTGATTGGGAGAGCTCATTGGATGTGGAATTTGATTTCGCATCCAACGATTACCCACACTGCATACTTTTGATGGACCTTGCTACCCCAAAAACATGAAATACCTGAAAAAATGTGATGATGACATCATCATCACATTTTTTCAGGTATTTCTTGTTTTTGGGGTAGCAAGGTCCATCAAAAGTATGCAGTGTGGGTACTCGTTGGATGCGGAATCAAATTCCACATCCAACGAGCTCTCCCAATCGAAATTTGAGTAAAAACACAATGAGATATGTCGAAAATACGAACAAAAAAAGTAGTTTTTTTTAATGACAAATATGCCAATTCAACCATTATGGTTGAGTTATTTTATTGAAATTCTATTGGTTCTTGAATTCCAACTCACAAAAACTTATTTTGGCACTTTTTCTTATAAGGCCCATTTTAGACCCCAAATTTCCTCTAATGACCCCAAAAATGAAAGTACCATCAAAACACAAGACAGTTCAAGGTCAACTCAAATCCAAGCACAAGGACCCAATCCTAGATCATTCACAATATAAGAGCATGAATCTAAGAATTTATCTACTTAGCAATCATGACGCTGGTACTTGTAGCTATAAAAACATCATTCACCAATATCCAAAATATCTCTAGCAAGATCAACTTAGCTCAAGAAGTACACTCGCCAATCTATCTCTTGAAGGATCTTCAATGCTCAATCCAACAATGTCAGGATTCAAAAGGTGATACGACTTGTCTGGTATTCATATTTGTTACTTTACTGAACAAGCAATAGGTTTTAAAGCACAAAACTTAAAAACCTCTATCAATGAATTTATGCGCACAAAACAAAATCGTTAACAACTTTCAAACCTTCATTTTACTGTCGTTGTCGAGAAATGTGTCAACATGAGATTTTTGGTATTCAAGTCGCAAGGGAGGAGATTAAGTATCAAAAGGAAACTTACCAAAAATCAGATTCCATTTAATATAATTTCAGCAACAAATTCATAGTTGATACCTGATTAAATTTGGAAGCCAAATAAGGATTTTTCAATATCAATACTCAACCACAAGGTTAATGGATTACACATATCAACAGTAATTCCAAAATTAAGAAAATAGGAGGCATTCCAGTCATGACTCATGCATTAACCTTGTCTAATCAAATACGCAACAAGTTCTCGACAGAATTCAATTTATAACCAGATCTATCTTTGCAAACTCATAACACCACGAGATTGGATTTCCCATACATGAGATCTATACTTGGAACACATACAATCCTTAGATCAATGCATGCAGCCATATACAAGCATCAGGTCTCTATCTTTTGCAATTTCATACAACCATGGAAATATGGATCTCATGCATCTAATCTATATCTAAAATGCATGCTAGCATTCGTGCGAAAATCACAGAAAATAATCATAACCATATCCATATTTAAAAGACCTGGATGCATAAGGAAAATGAAGCAAACTCATAGAATATACTGATATACAAAACTATGAGTCCCCAATTCCCATATTGCTATTTTAATAGAAACTACCATAGTACTCTCGTCGACCATGTGTTTGACCGAGAGGAATTTATAAAGCTCAGTAAATTTTATTGGTGCAAATGAAAATAGAGACGAAACAATCGTCTTAGCTATTTGAAAACATATTTGTAAGTAAGCAAGAGAATATCCTGATACCTGTGTACTTACATGCCTGGGTCTCACATTGAGCTGACAAGGTATTGGGTCATCTTTGTTGTAGTTTTCGGGACAATGTTCTTGCCTCCACTGCACAACTCCGAAGGTCAGTAACCATGTAGTTCCAAAGTAAAACATGTAGGAGCGTTTTTTAGCCCAATTAGGCCCAAGTGTTTCAACTCTGGCTCTGATACCATATGTAATGTACCCCCTGTACCTTAATGCCATTAGGTGTGAAAAAATGGTGAATTTTTCGATTCACTGCTACTACAAAAGAATCAATCCTGTTAGTGTTAGATGAAAAATGGTATTTCAATGAAACCATATCCCAAACAAATATGATGATGACAAAAATAAGCACACATACTCCAGTGTTCCTTTAACCACACTTTATCTATATTAAGCTTCGACTAACAAAAATGGATTTATCTTAAGCAATATGATTGGTTGTTTATTCTTAACTTATTGAGTCATATGAGACGTGCCCTCATTCACATCAGTAGCTTATTAACACAACCCTTAATCTAGTTGTTTGCCAATTTTATTGTAGTTTCCTCAAAAATATTTTTCATGATCAGAAAACACTTTTTCATTATAATGCTATGAAAAACAACCATATGTGTGGCAAGGAAGTTCATCATGTTAACAACAACATTACAAGGCTGCAAAACCAAAATGCTGAGCATGAAACAAATGAGCCATTTAGACACAACCAACAGAACACCAAAAAATATGTGGTTCACCCCAAACTCGGGGTTACGTCCACCAACGCTGTCACATCATGTGACCTTAATTATTAAAAAGTTACAATCTACAACCTAAAAGTTGCCATACTTTCTTCTGTTTCTTCCAGAGAGTATTTTTAGACAAACCAAAAGGTAAAACAAACCGCTACATGAATTCT
>LPNX010254688.1:52415-77726 GCA_001517045.1 Pseudotsuga menziesii | reverse complement strand
TACATATATTTAAAACCACAGGAGTACCAGGTACTAGTTATGTTTAACTACAACCCACTCTTCATGCTTTAGTAGGGTAGCTTAAATACACAGTTAAAATATTTTTCTGTTTTCTTTTTCTATGCTGGTTAGGGTATGTCACGAGACCTTTTCCCTATGCAACTCATAGTATAATGCCCGTGGCCCTACCAGTCTTGGAATACGCCCAATGCAATTTTATTTCAATTTAAGAAGATAACAATTCCTACCCAACATCGAAATTTGGAGTCAAGGCCATTATGTCAAAACATGCATACAATGCAAATATGCAAATAAACTTTAAAGTTTAAATACTATCGGAATCAAAGGACAGTCCCAAACCTAGTTATTATTTAGAGGTTGCTGGACTAATCTCTCATGTCATAGAGACAAGGGCATTAGAAACATCAAATGCCCGATTAGCCAACTAAATAAAGGATGAGAGGTAACTAAGTACCTTCAGATCAAGTCGAAAAGTTCCAAAACATTAATGACTCTTATGTGAACAGATTGCGGGGCCTTAAAAAAAATGTAGAGCGAGCGATTAAAACTATGAAAAACGCCCATGTGCTCATATAGCAAGGATAGAAAAATGTAGATTGAAGCTAAGCCAAATCCATCCTTGCTTCAAACCTTTCATCCTTCCTTCATTAGATGCAAGCACATATTCTTGTGACAATTGCAATGAGCATGTATGACAATTATATAAAAAAATTGCAGCACATGTTAGTAGCAAAGCAAGCTCCAGTTGCCTCCATGCAGATCGTTTAGCTGCTATTTCCCAAACAATATTGAGAAACAACACAACGTGATCAGGGCAGGGCAGCCTCTCTAAGGGGCTTCAATGGATCTGGCAGGCATTTTGTTGAACCTATTCAAGTAGACTTGCTCCTAATACACTTGAAACATGGTTTATATTTAATACGCATTCTTGGAATGGTTTTGAATTAATACGCATGCTTGGAAAAGTACAGTAGGAAAAATATATGTAAGCATCCAAGCAGAGATCTTCCCAAAGCCGATGGGTATACATTAAATATCATTTTTTAAGAGAGCAGCGTGTTCTCTAGTTTCTTGCACAGAAAAAATTCATCCCACATTGGAAGGATAAAATCACAAACCTGCATTTACCAGCATCGAACCTAGTATAGAACACGCTGAAAGGGAAAAACGAAAAGGCACCGAATCTGCGAGGGTTTCGTGTAGCATGCTCGGACTACCACCCTTGGTCATGGAGGCACTCCAATTAAAAATTTCTAAGACCTACCAGTTAGTTCTCCCGGATGTAAGCCCAATATGGTTACTAACAGCACAACCCCGAATTCATATGCGAAAGGAAAATACGAAAAGTCATTCCATAAAAGAATTATCAACCAATGTCAAACTGGATTTAACTAATATGTAGAACATAACATATTTCGGGTGAAGCTATTGCCCTCTAATATAACTTGGAGACGCGCCATCCCATCCTATACTAAGATTCTTAGTTTGGCCTTTTTATCCCTGAAGTGCTTGGGATCTAAACAATTCCTCTAAATTAGGGGAGCATAGCATTTGTATTCACCGTAAAACGGAGGATTTCTGAACTGAGAGGAAACAGTTTCTCTTTCTACCATCAAGGCCATCCCCCTCGACTAAGTATTCTCATATTCACTCCATTCTGAACCATAAATATGAAATTTATAAATTGTGTATTAAAATAAAACATAACTACGAGGATATAAATCGTCGGCTTATATTATTCCCTAATCGCATGCTTGGATTTTCATATCATCAGAAGAAAATACAAACAGAACCACGCAGGCTTGGAATAAGCTCGTGCCGATAGAATTTCTCATTCCTGACAGCACATCTAAATTATGAAAAAAAACCAGGCTTAGGGCGAGCTGATACCACTTACTCGAAATCATAATTAATAAGAAGACAAGAAACGACTCCCCACCATTTCTGAACAAAGGTGCTAACCTCCTCTTTCAAGCGATTCACTTTCATTTCCTTGGCTCAGATCCCCTCCATAGACAATGCCCCCCCTTCTCTGTGAGGAGAAATGGGGATTAAGGAGTGTTCCCCCCTTTCTCAAAGGAAAAATCCATACTTAAAATGGGCAGACCCCCTTATCCGTCCGTCTCTCCCATTCACTAATATAAAACGTATCTATATCAGCCTGCCAGCGAGAATTTCGGCCCATTATCTGTCACCGAGACATTTATGGAATTAATTATCATCAATTTCCGAGATAACACCTCCACTGATGGCGATTATAAATTAGGGTACAATTAAAACCCCAACATCTCTCCATAGTCAGAGTAACTATGGGAGTAATTAATGCCTAATCTCCGGTTTCATGTGTAAGGCGTTTAACTGTAACTAAGGCCCTTTATAGAAATTATACAGGGGGCTCCCCTTTTTACTATATATAATAATCTCGTTTATATATAGCATATATATGTGCACAATATAATGCCCCATTTATTATGGGTGGGTCTTTCATATATACTTATATATGAGGCTTCAGTTCTTTGCATATTGTATATGTATATAATACTCTTATCAATACATGTATAATTTATATGCAGAAAATAACGCCCCATTCCCATCTATATACTTTTACCTAAAGTTAATCTTTTTTTTGGTTAAGCCACTTGGTGGGTATTTTCCCCTTGTTCCTTCTGTTAAAATTTATGACTAATCGACCCTTCCATGTTGAGGTCAATAAGAGGGTAACTGTCCTCCATCCTAGCTCAAACATATTATAGCTAATGGATAGCCTATGGTAGTTTAGTTTGGGATGATTACAGAAATAATTAGGAGGTCCCTAATCTTACTCCCTTGCCTTCATAGGCTCAATTTTCTCATCATTAAGCTGCGAACAGACCCTAAGCTTACAACTTGCATCTTCGATTATATTGATTTTTTTATGGTTTTTTTTTCTTCTAGTGGGGCCTTGGCCTTGAGCTCCTCACCAGAAGAATGAGTACATCATACATTCAGAAACTCGAATTTCTTGGGGTGTATAAGAGGGACATTACATCCTCCCCCCTAAAATTAACACCGTCCTCAGTGTTACTGTCCTTCGACCATTTTCCCCGTATCCTGAGTCATCTTTTCTTCTTTTTATCACTTCATTCTGAACCCTGGAGACTCTTTGGTACTTCTCAAGTCCCCATCATCCAAGACCTACAATTACCTGCACAAGGTTTGGGTCTAGCCAAAAATTTTCTCAGTAATTCATGTTCAAAAATTGTAATTCAATTAAACATATTCCATAGAGTCTTTTGCATTGTAATAATATGCAATTTTCTAGTATTCCTTTATGCCATGATATCCAATCATTTTCGTAATGCAAATAAAACATGTTTACTACCCTTTTCCATTGGTTTTTTCTCCAACATTTGGTCAATTAGATCGTCCTCTACCTCAGGAACCATTTTCACATTAAGCAATGTAACAGTCTTTGGAAAAGTCATTTAACATTTTTTATGTTCGTTATGTTTTTTCCAAACTCCCTTTGAGTTTCTTTTTCTTTTTCTGGTGTGGACTTACAATAATTCTGAGGTTACTCTCCTCAGTGACATCGAACAACGTCCTGTCTTTCCAGATGTCCAAATTTTTGCCTAGGTCTTTTGCCACACCCCATGCCTAACACCAATGTGCTCACGCGGAAATAGCTTTCCTAACACCATTGTGCTCCTATAGCATGTATGCGTAACACCAATGTGCTCACGCGGCAATCACTTCCCTAACACCACTGTGCTCATGCAGCATGTATGCCTAACACCAGTGTGTTCATGCGGCAATCACTTCACTAACACCACTGTGCTCCTGCAGCATGTATGCCTAACACCAGTGTGCTCACGTGGCAATCACTTTCCTAACACCACTGTTCTCTCACAGCATCCAAATTTTCCTTGTTCATATTTGTACAAATTTTAACTTTGATTATTGCAACGCGCACTCCAGGGTGCTTTCATGACTTTATTTTCATTGTATCGTTTCATGAATCAACTACACAGCGAGTCAAAGCATTCATTGACAACCCAAAATTTCAATAATCAATTATCATAATTTGTATCAATTTTTAATCGTCATTCACAAGTTACACATACTTGTAAACAAAACAAGAGAATTACTCCTTACTCCTTTTCTGAGTGAATGAGCGTAACTTACATACACAGGCAGATTTATATACCATAATGTACTTCGATGTAGCAATGGTCAAAATCTTGGTGAAGCCTGCAATGTTAGTATGCAAAAACATCATCAACAGTTAGCCCTTGTTTATAAAGGAAAATCGAGGTTCGACAATTATATGAAGTAAAAACAATGCCCATACTTAACCTTCTTATCTATGGCAACAAATATTTTCTAACGGTCGCCTCTAGCCGATAGTGTTCCTGGCCTATCCTGCCATGTTAGTATGTAACATTATACAGCATTCATCAACTCATTTAATCTTTAACATCAATATATTTAGATAATCCAATCCATATAGGCTCTTAAATTGTCAATCTTAACATCATCCAAGCAACAATAATGTTATCAAATTCTTAAAGGTTTTAATCATAAGATTACCAGCAAGATCCTCCAATCTAGCACTAGAACCAATTCTGGGGTTCTTTCTAAAATAGACATGTGATATCAATCCAACAAATAGTCCATTTGTCTTACTAGATCAATACCCCAAAAATGAAAGCACCATCAAAACACAAGACAGTTCAAGGTCAACTCAAATCCAAGCACAAGGACCCAATCCTAGATCATTCACAATATAAGAGCATGACTCTAAGAATTTATATACTTAGCAATCATGACGCTGGTACTTGTAGCTATAAAAACATCCTTCACCAATATCCAAAATATCTCTAGCAAGATCAACTTAGCTCAATAAGTACACTCACCAATCTTTCTCTTGAAGAATCTTCAATGCTCAATCCAACAATGTCAGGATTCAAAAGGTGATACGACTTGTCTTGTATTCATATTTGTTACTTTACTGAACAAGGAATAGGTTTTAAAGAACAAAACTTAAAAACCTCTATCAATGAATTTATACCCACAAAACAAAATCGTTAACAACTTTCAAACCTTCATTTTACTGTCGTTGTCGAGAAATGTGTCAACATGAGATTTTTGGTATTCAAGTTGCAAGGGAGGATATTAAGTATCAAAAGGAAACTTACTAAAAATCAGATTCCATTTAATATAATTTCAGCAACAAATTCATAGTTGATACCTGATTAAATTTGGAAGCCAAATAAGGATTTTTCAATCTCAATACTCAACCACAAGGTTAATGGATTACACATATCAGCAGTAATTCCAAAATTAAGGAAATAGGAGGCATTCCATTCATGACTCATGCACTAACCTTGTCTAATCAAATACGCAACAAGTTCTCGACAGAATTCAATTTATAACCATATCTATCTTTCCAAACTCATAACACCACGAGATCGGATTTCCCATACATGAGATCTATACTTGGAACACATACAATCCTTAGATCTATGCATGAAGCCATATACAAGCATCAGGTCTCTATCTTTTGCAATTTCATACAACCATGGAAATATGGATCTCATGCATCTAATCTATATCTAAAATGCATGCTAGCATTCGTGCAAAAATCACAGAAAATAATCATAACCATATCCATATTTAAAAGACTTGGATGCATAAGGAAAATGAAGCAAACTCACAGAATATACTCATATACAAAACTATGAGTCCCCAATTCCCATATTGCTATTTTAATAGAAACTACCATAGTACTCTCGTCGACCATGAGTTTGAACAGGAGGAATTTATAAACCTCAGTAAATTTTATTGGTGCAACTGAAAATAGAGACGAAACAATCGTCTTAGCTATTTGAAAACATATTCGTAAGTAAGCAAGAGAATAACCTGATACCTGTGTACTTACATGCTTGGGTCTCACATTGAGCTGACAAGGTATTGGGTCATCTTTGTTGTAGTTTTTAGGACAATGTTCCTGCCTCCACTGCACAACTCCGAAGGTCAGTAACCATGTAGTTCCAAAGTAAAACATGTAGGATCATTTTTGAGCCCAATTAGGCCCAAGTGTTTCAACTCTTGCTCTGATACCATATGTAATGTACCCCCTGTACCTTAATGCCATTAGGTGTGAAAAAATGGTGAATTTTTCGATTCACTGCTACTACAAAAGAATCAACCCTATTAGTGTTAGATGAAAAATGGTATTTCAATGAAAACATGTCCCAAACAAATATGATAATGACAAAAATAAGCACACATATTCCAGTGTTCCTTTAACCACACTTTATCTATATTAAGCTTGGACTAACAAAAATGGATTTGTCTTAAGCAATATGATCGGTTGTTTATTGTTAACTTATTTAGTCATATGAGACGTGCCCTCATTCACATCAGTAGCTTATTAACACAACCCTTAATCTAGTTGTTTGACAGTTTTATTGTAGTTTCCTCAAAAATATTTCTCATGATCACAAAACACTTTTTCATTATAATGCTATGAAAAACAACCATATGTGCAGCAAGGAAGTTCATCATGTTAACAACAACATTCCAAGGCTACAAAACCAAAATGCTGAGCAGGAAACAAATGAGACATTTAGACACAACCAACAGAACACCAAAATATACGTGGTTCACCCCAAACTCGGGGTTACGTCCACCAACGCTGTCACATCATGTGACCTTAATTATTAAAAAGTTACAATCTGCAACCTTAAATTTTCCATACTTTCTTTTGTTTCTTCCAGAGAGTATTTTCAGACAAACCAAAAGGTAAAACAAACTGCTACATGAATTCTAGCAGGTTCTTTCAATATCCTAACTCGAACACTTACAATGACAGCCCTTCTTTTCCATAACACAATGCAGCAGGTTACCAAATTCATTTACAATATAAATATATATATATATATATATATATATATATAACTACAAGAGTACCAGGTACTAGTTATCTTTAACTACAACCCACTCTTCATGCTTTAGTAGGGTAGCTTAAATACACAGTTAAAATATTTTTCTGTTTTCTTTTTATATGCCGGTTAGGGTATGTCATGAGACCTTTTCCCTATGCAACTCATAGTATAATGCCCGTGGCCCTACCAGTCCTGGAATACGCCCAAAGCAATTTTATTTCAATTTAAGAAGATAACATTTCCTACCCAACATCAAAATTTGGATTCAAGCCCATTATGTCAAAACATGCATACAATGCAAATATGCAAATAAACTTTAAAGTTTAAATACTATCGGAATCAAAGGACAGTCCCAAACCTAGTTATTATTTAGACGTTGCTAGACTAATCTCTCATGTCATAGAGACAAGGGCATTAGAAACATCAAATTCCCGATTAGCCAACTAAATAAAGGATGAGAGGTAACTAAGTACCTTCAAATCCACTCGAAAAGTTCCAAAACATTAATGACTCTTATGTGAATAGATTGCGGGGCCTTAAAAAAAATGTAGAGCAAGCGATTAAAACTATGAAAAACGCCCATGTGCTCATATAGCAAGGATAGAAAAATGTAGACTGAAGCTAAGCCAAATCTAGGCTTGCTTCAAACCTTTCAACCTTCCTTCATTAGATGCAAGCACATATTCTTGTGACAATTGCAACGAGCGTGTATGACAATTATATAAAAAAAATTGCAGCACATGTTAGAAGCAGAGCAAGCTCCAGTTGCCTCCATGCAGATCGTTTAGTTGCTATTTCCCAAACAATATTGAGAAACAACACAACGTGATCAGGGCAGGGCAGCCTCTCTAAGGGGCTTCTATGGATCTGGCAGGCATTTTGTTGAACCTATTCAAGTAGACTTGCTCCTAATACACTTGAAACATGGTTTATATTTAATACACATGCTTGGAATGGTTTTGAATTAATACGCATGCTTGGAAAAGTACAGTAGGAAAAATATATGTAAGCATCCACGCACAGATCTTCCCAAAGCCGAGGGGTATACATTAAATATCAGTTTTTAAGAGAGCAGCGCATTCTCTAGTTTCTTGCACAGAAAAAATTCATCCCACATTGGAAGGATAAAATCACAAACCTACATTTACCAGCTTCGAACCTAGTATAGAAGACACTGAAAGGGAAAAACGAAAAGGCACCGAATCTGCGAGGGTTTCGTGTAGCATGCTCGGACTACCACCCTTGGTCATGGGGGCACTCCAATTAAAAATTTATAAGACCTACCGGTCAGTTTTCCCGGCTGTAAGCCCAATATGGTTACTAACAGCACAACCCCGAATTCATATGCGAAAGGAAAATACGAAAATTCATTCCATAAAAGAATTATCAACCAATGTCAAACTGGATTTAAGCAATATGTAGAACATAACATTTTTTGGGTGAAGCTATTGGCCTCTAATATAACTTGGAGACACACCATCCCATCCTATACTAAGATTCTTAGTTTGGCCTTTTTATCGCTTAAGTGCTTGGGATCTAAACAATTCCTCTAAATTAGGGGAGCGTAGCATTTGTATTCACCGTAAAACAGAGGATTTCTGAACTGAGAGGAAACAGTTTCTCTTTCTACCGTCAAGGCCATCCCCCTCGACTAAGTATTCTCATATTCACTCCATTCTGAACCATAAATATGAAATTTATAAATCGTGGATTAAAATAAAACATAACTACGAGGATATAAATCGTCGGCTTAGTTTATTCCCTAATTGCATGCTTGGAGTTTCATATCATCAGAAGAAAATACAAACAGAACCATGCAGGCTTTGAATAAGCTGGTGCCGATAGAATTTCTCATTCCTCACAGCACATCTAAATTATGAAAAAAAAACAGGCTTAGGGCGAGCTGATACCACTTACTCGGAATCATAATTAGGAAGAAGACAAGAAACGGCTCGCCCACCATTTCTGAACAAAGGTGCTAACCTCCTTTTCCAAGCAATTCATTTTCATTTCCTTGGATCAGATCCCCTCCATAGACAATGCCCCCCCTTCTCTGTGAGGCGAAATGGGGATTAAGGAGTGTTCCCCCCTTTCTCAAAGGAAAAATCCTGACTTAAAACACGCAGAGCCCCCTATCCGTCCCTCTCGCCCATTCACTAATATAAAACGTATCTATATCAGCCTGCCAGCGAGAATTTCGGCCCATTATCTGTCACCGGGACGTTTCTGGAATTAATTATCATGAATTTCCCGGATAACGTCTCCACTGATGGTGATTATAAATTAGGGTACAATTAAAACCCCAACGTCTCTCCATAGTCAGAGTAACTATGGGAGTAATTAACGGCTAATCTCCGGTTTTATGTATAAGGCGTTTAACTGTAACTAAGGCCCTTTATAGAAATTATACAGGGGGCTCCCCTTTTTACTATATATAATACTCTCATTTATATATAGCATATATACGTGCACAATATAATGCGCCATTTATTATGGGTGGGTCTTTCATATATACTTATATATGAGGCTTCAGTTATTTGCATATTGTATATGTATATAATACTCTTATCAATACATGTATAATTTATATGCAGAAAATAACGCCCCACTCCCATCTATATACTTTTATCTAAAGTTATTCTTTTTTTTGGTTAAGCCACTTGGTGGGTATTTTCCCCTTGTTCCTTCTGTTAAAATTTATGACTAATCGACCCTTCCATGTCGAGGTCAATAAGAGGGTAACTCTCCTCCATCCTAGCTCAAACATATTATAGCTAACAGATAGCCTATGGTAGTTTAGTTTGGGATGATTACAGAAATAATTAGGAGGTCCCTAATCTTACTCCCTTGCCTTCATAGGCTCAATTTTCTCATCATTAAGCTGCGAACAGACCCTAAGCCTACAACTTGGATCTTCGATTATATTGATTTTTTTATCTTTTTTTTTTCTTCTCGTGGGGCCTTGGCCTTGAGCTGCTCACCAGAAGAATGAGTACATCATACATTTAGAAACCCGAATTTCTTGGGGTGTATAAGAGGGACATTATAGATGAGGATACCTCCATGTGCATTAAGATGCCCACGTGTCCAGCGTGTCATAGTCCCTCCAGAGTGATATCAATAATTGAATTAAGAATTAGCTAATTGGAAGAGTCACTCATAGATTAAGAAAATATTAAAAAATAATTCTTGCCAAATTTGGAATGAATATGTTTTACGCAAACATTTTCCCTAAGATTCTAGACATTTATACTGAATTTATAAACCCGAAAATTCGACCAAAATAAAATACATATTTTCTTTCTTACTAATAAGGTAGCTCTTGCCAAATTTGGATGGAATCTATTTTATACAAACATTTTCCTAATATTTTAGATATTTTTATTGAATTTCCTAAGATTCTAGATATTTATATTGCATTTCTTTTTCCGAAGGTTGTGTTGGAGACATTTACCACCATACACACTCTTTTGGTCAAATTGGCCTTGTTAAACCACTATCCTAAGTATAATTGACATTAATTGACATTAGTAGAGCATTAATTGACATCATCCAGTCACACCCACATCTACCTACAGTCAAGGAGGATAACTTAGCCTTCTCCTACAGTCAAGGAGGCTAGCTCGAGCAATCCAGGTGTGATCCGAGTGATATTAATGCACCTAATTGTTAACTGGTGGTTGCAATAACATCAACAAGTGAGTTAAGGTGCCTCCTCTCATTAAATATATTATTTAATGATTATTTAATGATTATTTATTATTATTTAATGATTATTTATTATTATTTAATGATTATTTATTATTATTTAATGATCTGGAGTCAAGACGGGTGCCTCCACACAATTCTGATGATCAGTTTAGCTTCGGTTAACCTCATCGGGGTTCATTGAAGTCATGGAGCACTACCACTTGATGGTTGGATTGCTATTGCATGTGTTTGACCTCCTTTAGTTGAGATTCAATCATTTATTGCACTCCAACTTCAGTTAGGGTTTGGTGAGTCAATTAGGGTTTTGGTCAAGTGGTTAACTGAGTGTGAATTAATGGCTTACAGACAGTTAAGCCATACTCACTCATTTAATTCAAATTGCCTCCTTAGGTATTCGAATTCCTCATTGATTGAAGCTATTGCTTGACATTGTTATTGTAACCATTCATTGTTTATTAAATATACAGAGAGGAAACCAATTCCAGTTCCGATTAACACGATTTTTGAGTTATTTGTTGATTATATCTTGATTAGATTGATTATTTGTTCCTAGATCAATGTGCAAGAATAATAGGTTAGACAAAAATAAAATATATATTTTCTTTCTTACCGATAAGGAAGTTTATTCGAGGTGAAGCTGTTTGAAATAGAGCGAGGATGGAACAGAGCAATGAAACACGTCCATCAAAACAAAAGGGAAATCTCTATTCCATTGTACCTCTCAAGTACGTGAGCACATTAGTTGATTCTACCCAATGCACTTGTTAATTCTATTTTAAAAGCTATTGTCAACTAGGAATTGAGAGCTCTTGTGACTGAGGTTTTCTCTCCATACATGTATAGATAGTTGGGTATTGATCTCTCGCATTGAATCCTACCTAGTTTTTTGAAATAAATTCTGCTCATTTGATTTTAAATTTAAAGAAAAACTGTCAAAATTGAGAAGATTGTGAGCCATAGCTATGTCGTATTCTAACAGTGTTAGAATTCACGTTCTATGACACTATAGGTTAGGCTGCGTTGATTTCAGAAACTTTAGTGAGTGGGGACTCTCGAAATCAAAGGCTCCTCTAACTTGATATTTATCCTCTAATTTGATATATTTAAGAACTTTAAATTAAATGAATAGAACCGTCTATGAAACTCAAGCCTCAAACTAAAGTTGGATGCAATTATCAGTGAGATGACTAGAACTAAACAATACTACTACAAGGATTTCTTATTATTATCAACCTATTCTTTATCTTCCTAATTGATGTATGGCCTAAAACATGAAAAGGAGACTCTCACAAAATAGTTTCTATAATAATTTGAACCATTTTCTTGTGATGTTATACCTCAGTAACAAACAATCATCTATGGCCCAGCTTTGTCTATAGAACAAGCTCATCAAAAGATTTTGTGTACAATTAATAACAACAGTCTCCTTCCATAGGATCTATGAGGTCTCCTATTATGATGTTGAATTGTTCAGGTCTATTCTGTAGCACAACCATGTGTCAGAATTTCGATTAAAAATTTAAAATTTAGCATGAACCTAAGAAACTTAAAGTATAGTTTGAACAAATGAAGCATTAAAATTCGTTTCCTGGAGAAGGGGAGAATTGGAGAAGGCTTCTCTTTTCACAACAAGGTGTTTTTGGAAAAAATAAACAACATTTTGGAAGCAACGTTTGATTTAAGTCCAGAAAAATTCAGAATACAAACAATAAAACCATAAATTAATGGAGATGGGCGGTTACACCGTATGGATGTCACACATCACCACTTTCTTGATGTTCTTGTGCGTTAATACCTCCCTTGTTGTGAACTTTGTTGATGTTCTTGCGCTGTAATACCTCCCTGGCTATAGAGCCTTCGCTCCCTCACACAATGAAATCACTTTTGAGGATAAAATCACACATCATGACTACAAACTAGAATCACAAGAACCCAAAAAGATCCTTTCAAAAGTAATAAGTCACATGCTCGTTCTATGAACTATCCTCTTGGACAAACACCATAAAACTGTGGACTTGGATGCGACATGACAAAGACAAAAGTATTTACTCTAGTCCGAAGGACTCAACAATGGGGTTTACATCAACACTATTAGGAGGTTTATGGGTTGTTCTATAAAACCATCACAGTTCAACATTAGAGTTCTAAGCATTTAGTTAAATACGTCTTTTCTGACCTTTATTTAAAGAGATACATCTCAGGGATATTACGATATGCAAATTACTTAATTACTTGCTTTGGTTGGAAGGAAAGCAAGACTTATTGATGTTGAGAGAAAAGATAATTCACAATCCTTATTTTATATATTCTTAGATAGTGTATTATGTATATTTACCTTGTTGAATGGTTCTATATCGAGCAGCGTTATATCTAGCAAGTAATTGCTGACTCCGATATGAAGAATGCTGTGAAGACAACACCTTGCAACTTTTTGTCTATAACAAGCGCTTGTTCACAAGAGCAAGCACGATTTACTAACGTTGAGAGAAAATGTAATTCACAATATTTAGTTTATATATTTCTAGATAGTGTACTCGGTATATTTACCTTTTCAAATGGTGCGTATATTTCCCAAGGGTTATGTATCGAGCACTATATCTGAATGGTTCACTTGAATGCTCTTCCTCTTCACCGTACTTTACAAACCCACTTTCCCCTCAAAACATTATGACCACTAGAAGAAGCAAAATAAAAAAATGGTTCAACATTTTCAAGTGGAAATTGATAGATTTAAATTTTTAATTCAGTTCCCACGTATAAACTAAATTGGACAAAGGACGATGAGCTTGTTACAGAATGAGAGTGTACATGGAAGGAGGAGGATGGTAAAACATTTCTTTCTTCAAATTAATTTCAACCCTATTGAAAAAAGTCTACTCGATCCCTAATAAAGCAAGGGATCCCCTTCATCCACTGTAAGGACCTCCCCATATAGTTGTATAACAATATTGTGAATATTGTGAATATTGTTTATTTTACAACTTATAAGGCGCCATAGAATTGTCTGAAATTCTACCATGTTTGCTACTAGTGTAATATATTTAACATTAGATATGACTTCGAAGAGAAAAAATAGTTTATGAAAGAGGCTTAGCCATTATAAGACAACCGGATTGTTAAGAGCATAATAGTGACACATCGCACACAACGTCAAGGTGGATTTGGTACACATATATGTATAGGGAAACTTGGTTTCCATGCACTGCAACGAGGATGACATAGCTTTGAATTTAGGTTTTTTGAATTAACACGAAGACCTTGGTTGTGGGTAAAAGTGATGATAGGTAAAAAAGATGGTTTTAATTTGAATTGACACAAAGGAATAAAGTGTTGGCTAAAATTCTAAGCCTACACTACGTCGCCCAAATTTCAATGTGGGAAGTAAAGATTGAGATGCTAACCTAAGAAACCAAATACTAATCAGCATTCAAATAATTGTATTTATTTTAATTACATTTAATAAAAAATAATACAAACTCTAGTAAATTTAATTTGTATGCCCAGATGAATTAATACTCATAAGCCATTCATATATATCCCTCTGGTGACATAATTCTTCTCCATTCTTGATAGATGTACATTGAATATATATTAGATATGATTGATCATAAAGTTTTCTATATATAACTACTTCAAACCTATCCCAAAAACGTGTAAAAAACAGTGGATCCCATGTCCCATCGTGGTCCATGGATGTCACCTCTTCGCAAAACCTATATGATGGATTTGCCAAGTATGTTTTTCGGTTTGTTTGAGATGAAGCAGGAAAATGAAATCCATAAATAAACTACATTTTCTTTATATATTTATAGAACATTCAACTACTATATATAAGAGGTAACTATCCGTTTTTGCTGCGATACCAGGCCTTTTGTATAGTGCTAGGTTTTAGGGGTTTTTGTATCCTGCTATGTTTTCATGCGTTTTGTGTCGTTCAGGATTTTTGTATATTGCTTTTGTATCGTGCAACTTTTTCACGCTTTTTGTATGATGCTTTTGTATCGTGCTATGTTTTCATTCTTTTTGTATTCGACCATGATGGCCCCTCCTTGTCATCGGATTCCCAATTGTGTAATTGAACAGTGTTTTCTTCCCCAGATTTTAATAAATTCAATTCTGGTTTGCACAATCTTGTGGGTCGAGCACAATGGACATAGAAGAATATAGATTCTGTTTCCATCGCATCCTTCTTCTTATGTCCGGGATCTGGATTTTCTAGGATTTATTCTCTGTCTTGAATCCGTGGCAGCTGCAGAGGCTTTTGTCACGTCTACGTTGGCATTTATGTATCCAAGCCTTTTGTATGCGCCAAGGTTTACAATACTTTTGAATCCGCCTCTATCCCTTTCAAGTTTGAGGTAGTAATGTATTTCTTAGAGATTTCAATCCTCCTACATTTCCACGGTTTTTGTATCCATCAGTGGCCATCCTCTGCGTCATCTTCTCCGCAATATTTTGAGTTGACACCAGTTACCACTTTGATCTCCATCCCAGCTGTGTGATTGAACAAGCTCTTCTTCAAAACAGGGTCCACCGAGTTTAAAGGCCTCGTGGCTTCTTTCAACGATTGAACTCGCTCTTCTTCAAGACCGGGTCCGGTTGATTAGAATTCTGTTCTTGTTGTTCGGGCAAGTTTAAAGGAAATTCTAGTTCTTCTCGTTCAGGCAAGTTTAAAGGATATTCTGGGTCGGACAATCTTGTGGGTCGACCACAATTCTGGTTCGGACAATCGTTTGTCTGGTTGGAGCACAATTCTGGTCCGGACAATGCATCACATCCCTTCGTAGGTCCATGATCTGGATTTTCTAGGATTCATCCTTTGCCTGGAAGCCAGGGCAGGTGCAGTGGTCGTTGTCACATACACGTTGATGCCAGAGCCATCTTCAATAATAACATCTATAGCGAAGACTATGAGAGGTAGTATTTTTTGTTCTTCTTTTAATTACTTTCCATCACTCTGTTGAAATATGTTAAAAGTTTTAATTCCTTCTTGACAACTGATACTCGCCACAAATATCGTTGCTATTGATAATTAATTTATTTTAAAATTCACAGTCGTAGTGGGCCAAACAAAACCCAAGAAAGCCGTGGCTTCTTCTTCAATACCTCATGGCTCCTGGCTTCTTGTTCGCATAATTTCTTTTTTCCATGTGTCTATGCTGGCACTAGAGCCATATTCAATAATGCCATTCATAAAGAAGACTATGCGATGGATTTTTTTTTGTCTCCTTTAACTATTGTTTCATAAGTCTTTTGAAATATGTTCAACGTTTTGAGTTCGGTCTTGAAAATTCACGTTCTGAATTAGGTTATTCTGCAATTTACATACTACTCCTCCCTCTTCGCTCTTGTTGTTGCCTCCAGGGCCGCTTATGGTAAGTTGTGGTTTGTACTCGCAGTGAGGAAAAAAATCCAATGAAAGACATTTAATAGACCGAATTCATATCAACTAGTCTCATGCTATTTATTTTAGTTACTATGGTATCTCTTCGATCACACAGTGCCAAGCTCAACATCACCCTAGGGTGCGGTATTTGCATGGGAAATAACAAAGCACTATCACTCAAAAATGTTAATGTAGTGCCATGCGGGTTTTCAAGGACGACCACTAGGGTTCATCCAAACTAGTATGTTAGTATTTACTTTAGTTAGGATGGTATCTCTCGGATCACATACTCAAGCTCACATTTACATTAGAGATCACCAAACGGTGTCGTATTTGAATGGAAAACAAGGAAATATTTTCCACATGAGAAATGTTAGTGTAAGGCCATGAGTGTTTTCAATGATGCCCTCTAGGGTTTGAAGCTAGTGTGTAGATAGAAGAGCATTAAGGTATTTTTCTTAATTTCGATTTACTTAACTGCAATATATATCTTTATGTAATAAGATATCTTTATTTCTTGAAATTTTGGTTCATAAATTTATTTTTTACTAGGCAAAATTTTTATTGATTTTTTCAATAAATTGGAATTATGTGTAAATTTAGAAGTTCTATTTATACGTGGGTCACCTTGTTTTTTTTTTAACAGAAACGGAAAAGAGATATATATAAAAGTAGCTGTGCACAGCCATTCAATACATAGAAGGTGAACGAGAGTATCTGTGCTTAACAGAGAAGCAGCACAAAAAGGTTATCCACTGAGTTTCCCTAAACACTTCAAAATGAGTCTGTTCAAAACTTTTAAAGCCGGGGGTTGTATAAACACTTACATACTGTTTGCATAAGAAAAGACAGAAAAACATTTAAACAGAGCTATACAAAATAAAACTAAGGATTGCCGCTTGGCTGTAAGACTGATTCCTGCTCCATTGGAAGCACGACATCATCAGAGGCTGCATGGACTCGGCTGCTCTGATTCATGGAGATGAATTTCTGAAGGTCCTCTTGAATCCTGTCCACCTTTCCCAATAATTCATGAAGACTGCTCTCGTTATCGTTAATGCGAGAATCGTGATTACTGATCTGGAGCGAGGTGTAACTGACTATGTCCTCCATCTTTTTACCACCTGATCCATCTCTCTGTTGTCCATTACGCTGATGGAAAGCAGCTCATACAGACGCCTTAAGTTCTTCTTGATATCCATAAGCCCTGCATTTTCACCATGCTGGGCCATTTCACCAGCTTCTGTCAATAAAGAGATATGGGAAAACTGATTCTGAATGGAAGGAATCGGACTTGAGAGGGAAAAAGAGCTATTGAAGCAGGCACGAAGCACCAGAAGCTCCTTGAACAACAGAAACCCATTTCTTCCACAATCCAAGGTTCCCACGTCTCCCTCTTTCCACCTTGTACACCTGCAACTGATGACCAAGTTGTTTCCCCAATTGTCGAAGAGATAGCCTGGACTAAAAGAAGTTGTCTGCAAAACTGAGAGAGAAATACACAAGAACGGGGAGAAGGCTACAAGAGCCACCCTTTCTTTCATGACTGAACGAATAATGGGAAGGAACTGCCACAGGAGACCTTGAAAGCTCCCTTCTCCGAAGCCTGAGATGATATGCAGAAGAAAACACAGAGCGTCGAATGATCCAGGGCCGGGAAAGGATAAGGAGTGAAGAAACATATTGCTTCCAACAAAATCCATAAGGGAAGCCAAATTGAAGTCTTGAGCATGCGAGGGGGAAGTGCTTAAATCCCCGAAAGGAAGTGCTTTTAATACCAGAGCATTCGAAAGCTGAGGGTGCCAACGAAGGGACCACGCGGCAGTGGAAGAAGGAGGGGGAGGACAAAGCAATAAAGGAGACAAGACAGTGAAGAGGAGGGCTACGAAGGTCGAGAGGGAGAGATAAGGCATTAGAATAGAAAGAAGAAAGGAGGGGGGGAGAAGAGTAGGGGGGGTGGGGGGGGCAAACAATCCCAAGAGGAAGGGGAAAAGAGATGAAAAAAAGGAGAGAAAGGAGGGATAAGGGGAAGCGGAGGAAGGGGAGAAGGATGAAGCAAGGAAACAAGGAATGAAATGAGAGGGAAACTGACTCTGTTTTCCATGGAATTGGGTATTGAAGGGTCGGAAAGGGGGATTCCATTGCCACAAGTTAGGGGATAAATTTGAGAAAAGGGGGATTTCCATCCTGACAATACTGTCCTTGTGAGAGAGCAAATCCCCCATTAGCCAGGCTATCAGCAGCTGAATTATTGTGCCGGAGGATATGATATGCTTCATATCCACTGGACATAAGTAGCTTGGATTTTTCATAAAGATGCCAACATTTGACAGCTCCCGCATTGTATCCATTAATTAATTTATAGATGACATGCCTAGAATCCCCAGTAATCAAGGCCTTACGAATTTTCTTGACTTTGAGAATATGGAGGATCTGAATAAGAGCCATCCACTCAGCTTCATTGTTGGATCTGATGTCAAGCCCCCAAGTAAATGTATGTTCCACATTTCCTCTGGGATTCAGGAGAATCCCCCCCGCACCTGCCTCCCCAGGATTTCCTTTCAAGGCACCATCAAAGAAAAAAGAGAAGGAGTTTTTCTCCCTAAGCCAGGACTTAAATTCATGAGAGGATAATCGAAGCTCTCAAGAGAAGGTCTGAGGACAACACTTGGACTGAAGGGAGCTACTTTCTTTCAAGAATTTTTTACTCCAAGAGGAATAGGGCTCGGGGATAGACTCCTGAGCGGGGAAGCTGATATTGTTTGAGGCAAACTTTTCAACTATCATCCCTATGGTTTTGGCTGCTATATAGGTGGGGGTGACTTTTTGTTCTTTAAAAATGGCATGATTCCTTGCTAACCAGAGCTTCCAACAGAGGTTCTTTGGAATAGAAGCCTAGAGGCGGATTAGAATTGGTTTATTCCTTAGAGAACTGGGAAACTGTTTGGGCCAATCCTTAAAAAACTGAGCTGCATTGTCTGGAAAGTCTTGTCCATAGTCCAGAGGGAGAATGATCCTCGAAACTAGGAGAGAGACTTTGCAATGAAGGAAGATGTGGCTGGATGTCTCTTCAGCTGAATTACACATGGCACACCTAGAAGGGCCTAAAATGCCCCTTATCCTTAGATTTTCTGGTGTTAGAATCTTGTTATGCAGAAGGAGCCAGATGAAACTATTAACTTTAGGGATGTTATTAGAGTGCCAAACCTGCTTCCAGATCCTTTCCACCGAATTTTTTTCCATGCTTATCTTTTCATAACCTTCTTTAACATTATATTGCCTAGAATTACCCTAGCCAAACCAATCTGAGCTTGGAAGGCTCGTTGGGGTCAGACCGTGGAGGGATGAGAAGAGAGTGGATGAAGCATTTGCCAAATGCGCTGGGGGAGAGAGATGTTTCCAGCCAGACCAGCGTCCTTGAGAATCCCATCAGGAAAGATCAAATAGAGTGTTGATACCTTGGTCACTCGCCCAACCAGACAGAGGGGATAGATATGGAAGAGAGGAGCGAGGCAGCTACCCTAGAATGTTGTTTGTCCAAACATTGATTTTCTTTCCATTCCCTGGGATCCAATAGCTATTCTCAAGAATAATGTTGTAGGATGCTTTACACAGCTGCTAGAGAGGGGTTCCTTTACCTATCCAAACTCTGTTCAACAATTTTGATCTCGTCCTTTTGATATATTTTTTTCTTATGAATTCCTTCCACCATTCTTTTTTCCCCATGACCAACCTCCAAACCAATTTGGCTCCCAATGCTTTACACATGAGCTCAGGGTCTCTAATGCCTAACTCGCCTTGAAACTTAGGCCGCTTGACCGTTTCCCATTTTACCAAATGAAACTTCTTGGACTGAACTTTTCCTCCCTGCCATAAGAATTTTTGTATTTATTTGCAAATGCTGATGATGACATTCCTGGGAGCAAGGACCATCGAACTTATATAGATAGGATAGGAGGAGAGGATGGACTTTATTAGAACAGTCTTCCCTACTAAATTCAGCCATTTCGATCCCAAGGAATGAATTTTGTCTTTGATTTTTTGAACTACCGGATTCCACATTGAGGAAGTCAAGGATTTCTTGACCACATGGATACCCAAATAAGTGAAGTGTGTCCATTTTGGGTTGACTCTAATTTGAAGGATTTGAGAGATGCTGCGGAGGGTAGCTAGAGGACAGTTCCATCCATAGATTTGGCACTTGTTCAGGTTTACTGCACTACCATAGGATTGGAGAAATATGTCTAGGGGGCCAAGAAAGTTCCTAGCAATTTGAGAAACGGCTATGCCAAGAAATATGGTGTCATCCGCAAAAAAATCATGATTGATGGGAGGGACAGAACCACGATAGAAGAGGCCTGGGAGAGAGCCTTCAGCTTGGAGTCTATTCAATCTTCTGCTTAGGGAGTCAGCCACCAATATATAAAGAAAATGGGATAGAGGGCATCCTTGCCTAACTCCTCGAGTGGCTTTGAAAAACTCTGAACGTCATCCATTGATAAGGGGAGCTATCCAGGGAGAGGTTATGCAGGCTTGAACTTGGGAAATAAAGACAGGGGGAAATCCAAAAGTCTTCAGAACCAAAATGATAAAGGAGTGCCTCAATCTGTCAAAAGCATTAGCAAGGTCCAACTTTATGGCCATCCCGGGCTCACCCCTTTTAGTACTCGAATGAATAGCTTCTTGAACCAAAAGGATGTTGTCACTAATTTGTCTACTGGACAAAAAACCGCCTTGATTTGGGGAGATAAGGGAGGGGATGATTTTCTTGAGCCTCAAAGATAGCACTTTGGAGAAGATCTTGTAGGAGGCGTTGCATAGCGAAATTGGTCGGAATTTTTTAATGGAGGAGGGGTTGGGCTCTTTGGGGATTAGGGCCAGAAAGGTGGAATTGGTGGCTCCCCCCATGTTTCCATTTGCCATCCAAGTGATAAGGCACATCAGATCTTTCTTGATGAGAGACCAAAAGGATCTGTAAAAGCAGATGGGGAATCCGTCCGGACCTGGAGCCTTGTCCGGGTGGAGACTCCAGATGGCTTTCTTAACCTCATCTTCTGAAATGGGGGATTCAAGCCTAATTTTATCCTCAAGATTAATCAAGGCAGGGATATCTGAGACCATTTCTTCCATAATACGTTGAGAAACGGGCTCTTTAGCATTGTATAAATGTTCAAAGAAAGATCTTACCTCTGAGTTGATGGCCACTTGCCCTTGAATGACTGAGCCGTCTTCCTTCTTGAGTTCTCTAATTTTGTTCCACTGCTGCATATCCCTGCATTGGTTATGAAAGGACTTCGTATTCTGGTCTCCTCCTTTAAGCCAGAAAATGCACGAGTGAAGTCTCCAGTCCTCTTCCTCGGCCCTAATAATTTTTTGGAGTTTTGATTCCAGTTCAATTTCCTTGAACAAGTGTTCTTTAGTGATCATGCTGACTTCCATTTTGGCTTGAAGGAGCTCCAAATCCTTTATGATGGTTTTCTTTTGCTCCGATGGCTCTTGATATTGAGTTTTTGCCCAAGATTTAAGAGCGGCCTTCACCCATTTTAACTTTTGTTTCTATGCGTAGGCAGGGGTGCCCGGGATGAAACACCTCCAGGATTTAGAGATGATATCCTTGACCTCTACCGATTCCAACCATAGTCTATTAAATCTAAATGGGAGGGGCCCCAAATTTTCTGCCGACGGAAAGAAGATACAAATGGGTTTGTGGTCCGACACTGCAAAGCATAGTATCTTGACTTCTGGTTGTTGATCAAGAAGATGGGTACTAGCTAGAAAACGATCTAAGCGGGATGCAATATGTCTAGGTCCAATTCTCCTATTACTCCACATAAAGGTGTCATTTTTGGGTTTGACATCAGAGAGAGCCCATTGGGAAATGAGATCTTCCAGTCTTTCCCCAAAGGGGTCCCTTACCTTGGTTCCACCTCTATGCTCAGCTACCGAAATAGTGACGTTGAAGTCTCTTGCTATAATGCAAGGATCCAGCTTCTTATCGTCACACTACTCTTCGAGCGATGTCCAAAAATTATCCTTTTGCGAATTCATGGTTGGGCAGTATACATTCCCAATCCAATTTTTTTTTTTGGTTTCCCTATTTTCTAACTTTAAGAAAATCCAATTCCTGTTTTCAAAGCAGAGCTCAGCTCAAACTTATCTGAGTTCTACTAGCAAAGAAGCCCTCCTGAAGTGCCACTCGCAGTAACAGCAAGGCCCTTCCCATTTTTCCAGATGCTTTTGAGAAGTGCAATACTTTCTTCAGCAGGTTTTTTAGTCTCCTGGAGGAGAAGGATTGAGGCAGATTCCATTGCCTTGAACCTTTTGATAACTTCTAGCTTCTGTGAACCACCCAAACCTATGCAATTCTAGGAGACTACTTTCATTAATTTCGTTGTTGTTTAAGGGCTTTCTCTTTCTCCTTTTTTTCCTCTTCCGTGGTAAGGAGGTATTTGCTTGCATGCGATGTTTTGACGAGAAAATCTATATTGGCCTGCTTCCCCGCCGCCTTTTCCCTTGCTGCCTCCTGTTCTCTGATGGTTTTATTAGTTTTCTTTCCCTTTCTGGAAAGGGGTTCTTGCTCTTTTATGGAAGTGTCTGTATTTTCCTCGGTTCTTATTCTTGCCCTTGATCGAGTGATAGATCCTTCGGAGGTCGTTGCTTTGTCTTTCTTTTCCCCAGAGTTTCCAGGACCCTCTTCCTGGGTTTCCTTTTCCTGATTCAGCAGAACTTCAAGGGCGTCTTCCTAGCCTACCTGCTCCTAATGCGATGGGATAATGACCTGGGGATCTGATATCTACTCGTGTTCCATTTCAGGGTTTTCATCCTAGTTTTCTACTTCTTGTGTCTCTGTCTCCAGAACTTCGAATCTATTTCCGGGGGGGCTCTTTGATGTGGGGATCTATTGCTTTGAAGGCTTGGTAGCATTTTCCCCATTTGCAACGTTCCATCCTTCGCTGGGAGGGCTATCCGAGATGGGTTTCTCAGGCTTCTTCGGGCATGATTTAGCAAAGTGACCGTATTCATGGAAGAATTTACACTTAAACGGGATTTGATCATAGTCAACTGTTTGCAGATGGTTCCACCCATCAATGGAAAGCATGATTGACTCCGGGAGACCTTTCTCAAGATCGACTTCAATGCAGATTCGAGCACAAGAAAACATAGGGGATTTTGGCTCAGATTTATCCACATATTTTCCTAGGGTATTCCCTATTGTTCGAAAGTCCTCATCATTCCAGCAGTGGAGGGGGGGATTTGGGATCTTGACCCACATAGGGACTGCTTTTGGGATATCTTTTTCAGGGTTAAAAGACAGATCCCATTTGTTCAGATACATACCTCTCAAACCCATGCAATAAGGCCCATTCCTGAAGATTAGGTCGCAATCCTCCTTCTTTTCAAAGATGAAAGCGAAATAACCTTTTCCGCAGAAGATTTGTTGAACTTCCCCCTGTATTAGGGTTCTCCAGTTCTTGTTCAGCCAAACTTCAACAGAGCGCGGGGAAGGCCAAATATCGGTGAACAAGCCAATGAGACCTTTCTCAGAGAGAGCGACTACTTTCCTCTTTGACGTAGCAGAGCTAAGCTTCACTTCAGGGACCTGCGAACGCTTGACAAATTTTTAAGAGGGGGCCGCGACAGCAGGAATAGGAGGGAGGGCAGCCACGATTGACTAGAACCTGTCCTCCATGGATGAGGGATCCGGCGGATCCATGGCAGGGCGTGAAGGCCCTCATGGGCTAGGGCTCGAACACTGGACGGGCTTCAGCGCAACGAAAAAAGAGAATGCATCTAAAGGGCACCAATATTACTCAAATCATTAGAGAACATTTCGAGTGGGTCACCTAGTTTAGTGGACCTACTTGTGAAGATTTATTTTGAAAAAATGCTTAATGGTTTTTTGTAAAATTCAAAGTGCAATGTAAAGTGTGGTCATTTCTTGTTTCCAATTATATTATTATTTTAAGATAACCTCCCATGTCTTGGGTTTTTATTTTATTGGACATTTTAAGGTGATCTGCTATGAGGTTAATTATGATATTATTGGGTTATGGTTGAATTTGAATGTATGCTGTAAATATTTTAGTAATATTTAATAGCTTCAAATTCTAAATACCTTTTTAATGTGATTACATTTTGTTTAAGCTCCCAAATTAAGATAAAGATCACCTTCAATTTATATAACTATTTTTATTAAGGGGAAATGATTTTATTTTATATATTTATATTTATTTTAGTATTTTATTTATTCACTTGTGTTTTTAAATAATGATTATGTAGCTTTAGTTTAAGGTTTCTTTCATTATGTTTTTGATTGCTTATTTGTTTCTATCAACATTTAGCCTTATTAAGTTTAATACTTATTATTGTATATCTTATTTATTTGAAATACTTTTACTTTTTTCTTATTATATTGTATATATAATTCTATAATATATAATATATGTGGAAAAAATATTAATATTTATTTTTAATTGAAAGAAAAATTTTCATAATATTTATTTCTGCATTACGTTAGATATAGGTTAAGATAATTTAGTATAAATTAAATTAATGTAGATTATCTCACGATTAGAATGGGAGAGGGCTCGAGGGGGAGGGAGAGTGGACTAGAGAAGGAGGTGAGTAGGGGGGACGGAGAGGGAGAGGGATGAGTTTGTGTGTGTATGTGTGTGTGTGTGTGTGTGTGTATTTGAGAGAGAGAGGGAGAGAGAGAGAGAGAGAGAGGATGGTAGGGAGATGCAGGGGGAGGCATGGAGAGAGGGGAAGTAGAGGAAGGGGAGAGGCGGGTAGGAGGATAGGGGAATGGGGTTGGAGTGAAGGGGAGAAAGATAGGGTAAGGATGGAGAGGGGGCGAGGGGAGAAGATGAGAGGATTTAGGAGGAGGGGAGTGGGTGGCAGAGGAAGAGATGGCAAGGGAGGAGGGGAGAGAGAAGGCGATGAGGGGAGAGATAGAAGGAAAGAGAGAATTGAAGGGGAAGGGAAAAAAAGGAATGATACTAAGTGGTTTTAGGGAGAGGGAGGGAGTCGAGGGAGGGAGAGATGGGGAGATGGGGAGAGGGATAAAGAGGGTGTAGATCAAGATTGGGATAAGGAGAGAGACAAGGGATAGTGGGGAGGGGGTGCGAGGGAGGGGACTTGGTAGGATGATGGGGAGGGAGGGAGAGAGAGAGAGCGGAGGGATGCATGAGGGATAGAACAAGGAAATGAAAGAGATAGAGAGGAGGTGGGGGTGAGACGTGGGGTATGATGCGAGGAGGTGGA
>LPNX010254688.1:8702-21961 GCA_001517045.1 Pseudotsuga menziesii | reverse complement strand
AAAACAAATACAAATTTATAGGCACATGCAACACCACACATATCAGTATCCAAGCGTCTGATAGCTCGATGTCTTTTGGAGTATTGGTTTCTAAGGTCCAGTATATTGGATGCTAGAGGAAAAAATAAAGCGTGGACAAGGAAAATCGCATAACCCATTTTGGAGATATGCCTCCAGTATCTCTCAACTTCAACATCATCGATAGGAATCAAATCGCATGCCCCTCCTTAAACTAGTGGATCTGGTGTTTTATCTCTAGAAGACATAACCAGTAGGGGGCCGCGTGAACCCTATAGGGCTACCAATTTTGATTTCTACCAGGAAACATAAAAGGTTTGATATAGTTCCACTCTAACTCACAGCTGACAGGAAATAAACGCAACCAACAGATTCAGAAAGATTTCATACTACAAAACAGACAATGATCTGAAAGTAGACGTCCTCATTCGCAGCCATAACTAACATAGGGCCCACGTCAAAACTAGATGATTTTAATTCACAGAAGTGGAGCATACCTAACACCATACCCGTTCCTGGTGAATATGCCTTTCCACGAATTCTCTGATTGGGAAGTGCTTCATCACGGAACTTGGAAGTGAAGACGCCCTGAATGTGTAAGCTGCGATATCCCTCTGCCAGTCCAGCTCCAGATGGATTCCTCCAAACGTACCAGGTACCACTCCGATCTAAACCTCCCGTAACAGCAATTATACTCCCCAAACAGAATGGGGTTCTCTTCCCAAAAGGAAACGATGGGCAGGGGTCTGCCCCCCCTTTTTCCCGAACGCTGGTTTTTTTCTCCCCTCCTCCTTTTCCACAGTACCAACGTCAATATAAATAAAAACCAGTTCCCCCGCATCCTACCAAACTCCCAACCGCCAAAAGGGTAAATTCTAGGGTTCAGAAAACATTTCGCTTCCGTGTCACAAGCCCTATTTTCTTGTGGAGCGAAAAATGCCCTTGAATGCATGAGTTACTCGCCCTTTTTCCCAGCTGAAAGTTGGCATGACTGTCGTAAATTAGGTAGACTGGTGTGCACGCCGTTTCTCTCACTATTTAACACTCGTGCCCATAAATCTATACTATTCTTAGATCCACTCAAGTGGCTACACGGTTGCATTATTTCAAACGAGCACGCTCTGTTGGATAATAATAACCTTCCGCCACAATTCAGGTAGGCCTTCCAAGTGGCCCTGCAGATAAATTCATTCTATATATATATATTTTCTTTTAAGGGTACCAAGCCCATGATTTCCTCCAAAACTTGTGCCACGATGCTAACCTTGCTTTGAGTAATTCATGCTACAACTCGAGTCTTTCAGTAGACATGTGTGTGTGCTTATAAAGTCTTGTAATTCCTTCTTGTAGTAATGTCATATATTTATATATATTTATATTGAGGTCATAAAGTAATATATGCTAACATATGTGGCCATATGCTTGATCCATATGTGGCGATATGCTTGGTGCTGCTAACTGCTATATCGCCCTCTAGAGTAAAAATGAGGTATGCGGGTGATAATATCACCTCTCAAACCTTTATGGCGACTACAATATAGTCCTTAATAATTACTCCACACATACTCCAAGGAAATAATATTAAGATGACGTGCCAATGGGTAAGATATATATATATATATATATATGTTCTCTACAAAACCCTTAATTATATGAATAAGGCATTGCTCAGAGGTAAAGTCCTTTATATGTCTATTATAAAGGGGTTCCTATATATATATATATTAATAAGTGTAATGTTCTCATATAGCATAATATAATGCTTCGTTATATGTGTATTTTCATGGAAGGTGTGGTGGATAATAGATCCCATACTTTTGTATATAGTATATATACGTTTTCCTTTATATGGTGTTCCATTTTCCATGATTGTAACTACCTTCATTGTTATACATGAAATTCTTTTGTATAAATATATATATATTCTACCATTTTATATATATATAAATAATTCTTTTATGTATATATATATATCTATATAGATATATATATGATCCTATATACATATAGACTCTTTATGTATAATGGCCATATCTTCTTTCTTCAATGCCTCTCGCTTAAATCAAGGTGGAAGAACCATAATGGGTGTGGAGTTTTATATTCCACTCTTTGTTTAATATTCTGTAGTGGATTAGTTCCGGATTGTTTAACTTGCGTTGGTGTATGCTTGTGTTCTTAGATCCACAGATTAGGTAGTTAATCGCCTACCTACTAAGGTTTTGCTCGTGAGGGCCTTGGCCTTGAGCTCCTCACCGGTAACCCAGTACAATTATATTTGACTATTACAAAAAATAATTAGTGAGTACAAGGGGGACATTACATGTATTATGTATATTTACCTTGCTAATTGGTTCTGTATCGAGTAGCGTTATATTGAGCTAGTAATTGTTGAGTCTAGTATGAAGAATGTTGCGGAGAGAAATCTTTGCAACTTTCTATCTATAACAAGCACCTCTTCACAAGAGCAAGCAAGATTTACTCACGTTGAGAGAAAATGTAATTCAAAATCTTTATTTTATATATTTCTAGATAGTGTACTGAGTATATTTACCGTTTCGAATGGTGCGTATATTTCCCAATTGTTCTGTATTAAGCACTATATCTGAATTGTTCACTTGAATGTTGTTTCTCTTCACTGTACTTTGCAACCCCACTTTCTCCTCGAAACGTTATGAGCACTAGAAGAAGAAAAATCACAAAATGGCACAACATTTTCAAGTTGAGATTGATAGATTTAAATTTTTAATTTAGTTCCCACTGATGAACTAAATTGGACAAAGAATGATGAGCTTCTTATAGAATGAGAGTGTGCATGGAAGGAGGAGGACGGTAAAACATTTCTTTCTTCAAATAAATTTCAACCCTATTGAAAAAAATATACTCGATCCCTAATAAAGCAAGGGATCCCCTTCATCCATTGTAAAGACCTACCCCATATAGTTGTATAACAATATTGTGAATATCGAGAATATTGTTTATTTTACAACTTATAAGGCCCCATAGAATTGCCTCAAAGTATACCATGTTTGTTGCTAGGTAATTATCCTTAACATTAGATATGACTTCGCAGAGAAAAATTAGTTTATCAAAGAGGCTTAGCCATTCTAAAACAACCTGATTGGTAAGAGCAGAATAGTGATACATCCTGCACAACGTCAAGGTGGATTTGGTACACATAAATGTATAGAGAAACTTCATTTCCATGCACTGCAAGGAGGATGACATAGGTTTGAATTTAGGTATTTTGAATTAACACGAAGACCTTGGTGGTGGGTAAGAGTGATGATAGGTAAATAGGTTGGTTTTAATTTGAATTGACATGAAGGCATTAGATGTTGGCTAAAATTTTAGGCCTACCCTACGTCTCCCAACCTTCAATGTGGGAGATAAAGATCGAGATGCTAACCTAAGCAACCAAACACTAGTCAACATTCAAATAATTGTATTTATTTTAATTACATTTAATAAAAAATATTACAACCTCTAGAAAATTTAATATTTATTATGATAGATAATAAAGTTTTCTGTATATAAATGAACTTATTAATGTATATAACTACTTCAAATCTATCCCAAAGGTGAGTGTAAAAACAGTGGATCCCATGTCCCATCGTGGTCCATGGAGGTCAACCTCTTAACAAAACCTATATGATGGATTTGCCAAGTATGTTTTTAGGTTGTTACAGACGAAGTAAAATAATAAAATCCATAAATAAAGGACACTTTCTTTATATCTTTCTAGAACATTCAACGAATATATCTCAGAGGAAACTATCCTTTTTGCTGGGATACCAAGCTTTTTAGTATAGTGCTAGGTTTTAGGGATTTTTGTATATGGCCACACTTTCTTTATATCTTTTTAGAACATTCAACGACTATATCTAATAGGAAACTATACCTTTTTTCCGCGATAACAAGCTTTTTATATAGTTCTAGGTTTTAGGGCTTTTTATATATGGCTTTTTGTATCCTGCTATGTTTTCATGCGTTTTGTGTCGTTGTTTGTATATTGCTTTTGTATCGTGCTAGGTTTTCAGGCTTTTTGTATGGTGTATCGTGCCATGTTTTCAAGCTTTTTGTATTTGCGTAATTGAACAGTGTTTTCTTCCCCGATTTTAATAAATTCAATTCTGGTTTGGACAATCTTGTGGGTATCGTGCTATGTTTTCATGCTTTTTGTATTCGGCCATGACGGCCCCTCCTTGTCATCATATTCCCAATTGCGTAATTGAACAGTGTTTTCTTCCCTGATTTTAATAAATTCAATTCTGGTTTGCACAATCTTGTGGGTTGAGCACAACGGACATAGAAGAATACAGATTCTGTTTCCATCGCATCCTTCCTTCTTATGTCCAGGATCTGGATTTTCTAGGATTTATCTTCGGTCTCGAATCTATGGTAGCTGCAGAGGCTTTTGTCACGTCTATGTTGGCATTTATGTATGCAAGCCTTTTGTAAGCGCCAAGGTTTCCAATACTTTTGAATCGGTTTCTATCCCTTTCAAGTTTGAGGTAGTAATGTATTTTTTAGAGATTTCAATCCTCCTATGTTTCCACGGTTTTTGTATCCCGTCCTCTGCGTCATCTTCTCCCCGAGAACTTGAGTTCAAACCAGTTACCACTTTGATCTCCATCCCAGCTGCGTGATTGAACAAGCACTTCTTCAAAACGGGGTCGACCAATTTTAAAGGCCTCGTGGCTTCTTTCAACCATTGAACATGCTCTTCTTCAAGACCGGGTCTGGTTGAATAGAATTCTGGTTCTTCTGGTTCGGCTAAGTTTAAAGGAAATTCTAGTTCTTCTGGTTCGGGGAAGTTTTAAGGATATTTTGGTTCGGACAATCTTGTAGGTCCACCGCAATTCTGGTTCGGACAATCGTCGGTCTGCGTGGAGCACAAATCTTGTCCAGACAGTCCATCACATCCCTTCGTAGATCCACAATCTGGATTTTCTAGGTTTCATCCTTTGTCTGGAAGCCAGGGCAGGTGCAGTGGTCATTGTCACATCCACGTTGGCACCAGAGGCATCTTCAATAATAGCATCGATCATGAAGACTATGAGACGTAGTATTATTTGTTGTTCTTTTAATTACTTTCAATAACTCTTTTGAAATATGTTAAAAGTTTTAATTCCTTCTTAACAACTAATACTCGCTGCAAATATCGTTGCTATTGAGAATTAATTTATTTTAAAATTCACAATCGCAGTGGGCAAAAAAAAACCCAAGAAAGTCATCGCTTCTTCTTCAAAGATGGCCACTAGGGTTCACACTAGTATATATTTTAGTTAGCATGGTATCTCTCGAATCACAGACTCAGGCTCACATTCACATTAGAGATCACCAAAGGGTGTCATATTCTAATGGAAAACCATGAAATATTATCCACACCACAAAGGTTAGTGTAAGGCCATGAGTGTTTCCAATGATGCCCTCGAGGGTTTGAAGCATGTCTATAGACAGAAGAACATTATCACTTAAGTATTTTTGTTAATTTTGATTTAGTTAACTATAATATATATGTTTATGTAATAGGATATCTTTATTTCTTGAAATTCTGCTTCATAACTTTATTTTTTACTATAAATTTTTATTTATTTCTTCAATAAATTGCAATTCTTTGTAAATTTAGAAGTTCTATTTATATGTGGGTCACCTTGTTTAGTTGATCGACTTGTGAAGATTTATTTTGAAAACATGCTTAATGGTTTTTTGTAAAATTCAAAGTGCAATGGAAAGTGTGGTCATTTCTTGTTTGCTATTATATTATTATTTTAAGATGACCTCCCATGTCTTGGATTTTTATTTTATTGGACATTTTAAGGGGACGTGCAATGAGGTTAATTCTGATATTATTGGATTATGGTTGAATTTGAATGTATGCTGTAAATATTTTAGTATATTTAATAGTTTCAAATTCTAAATACCTTTTTAATGTGATTACATTTTGTTTACCCTCCCAAATTAGGATAAAGATTACTTTCAATTTATATAACTCTTTTTATTAAGGGGAAATTATTTTATTGTATATATTTATATTTATTTTAGTATTTTATTTATTCACTTGTGTTCTTAGATAATGATTATATAGCTTTAGTTTAAGGTTTCTTTAATTATATTTTGATTGCTTATTTGTTTCTATCAACATTTAGCCTTCTTACATATTAATACTTGTTATTCTATATCTTATTTATTTGAAATACTTTTACTTTTTTTCTTATTATATTTATATATAATTCTATAATATATAATATGTGGAAAAAATATTAATATTTATTTTTAATTGAAGGAAAAGTTTTCATAATATTTATTTGTGCATTATGTCTGATATAGGTTAAGGTAAGTGAGTAAAAATTAAATTAATATAGACTATGTGACGATTAGATTGGGAGAGGGCTCAAGGGTGAGGGAGAGGGGACTAGAGAAGGTGAGTTGGGGGTACAGAGAGGGAGAGGGATGTGTGTGTGTGTGTGTGTGTGTGTGAGAGAGAGAGAGAGAGAGAGAGAGAGAGGATGACAGGGAGATGTAGGGGGAGACATCGAGAGAGGGGAACTAGAGGAAGGGGAGAGGCAAGTAGGAGGATGGGGGAATGGGGTTGGAGTGAAGGGGAGAAAGATAGGGAAAGGAGAGAGAGGGGGGGGAGGGAAGAAGAGGTGAGGATTCTGGAGGAGGGTAGTGGGATGCATAGGAGGAAAGGGCGAGGGAGGAGGGAAGAGGGAGAGCGAAGAGGAGAGAGACAGAAGGAGAGAGAGAGTTGAAGGGGGAGGGAAAGAAAGGAATGATATTAAGAGGTGGGAAGGAGAGAGAGGGAGTCGAGGGAGGGACAGCGGGGGAGATGGGGAGAGGGATAAAGAGGGTGGAGATCAAGATTGTGATAAGGAGAGAGAGGATGGAGGGTGGATGTAATAGGGGGGAGAAGGGAAGGAATGGCTAGGATGGGAAGATGGAGGGTGTAATACAACAAACAATTGTTAAATTGTTTATTACTTGGATATATATATATTAAACATTTTTATAGATAAAGTAAAAATAAATGTAATGGATTATTATTATTGAATAATTAAATAACCGATAAGAATGAGAATTGAACTAGTCATTAAAGGAGTGTTTTCTAACCCAAGGGGATATGACAAATGACAAAATCTACTAAGTGAGAGCTCAAGTGTTGTAGGAAGCATCTTCCCTGAAATCAAGTCAAGACACCTGATTGAGAATTAAAGAGAAGGAGGTTCATAGGAAAAGTACTATAAAATAGTGTTTCCATTGAATAAGGAGGAGGCCAGTGATGGATAGTGTAATAATGTATTGATGCAAAGAAATGGTGCATTGATCACAATTTTCTCTTATAGTTCAACAAACATGCTCGAGGGTTCTCGAGGAAATAAGTTTGGCTCCTCTAGGAGCTGGTTGTGAAGAACGACATCTTGAGTTCAGTTTTCCCAACAGTGGTGAGAGGTTCCTTACTAAAATTCTCCACTACTTTTATCTTGATAATTACTGTATGAAGGAAGTTTTATAAACTTCGATCATACAATATGATAATTTTTCCTTTTACTTGTTTTATATCATTCCTGATTATACTATGTTCATAGTTGATTTGTATATGCACATAAATTGAGAAATAACAATTACTTCCCTATATATAAATAACGAAATTTATATTGTAAAAAATAAATATATGATATAGAATGTCCCAACCTTATATATATATATATATATCAAATTCTATATTCTTCAAAATAATTTATAGATATGATAAATAGACACAAAAGGCTTCCCACAAAGATTTCATCTCTTTATACTTATGGCCGTTGGACTTATAAGCTTGTTTGATGGAAGATCGTAAAGAGTTTCAAGTATATATCTATGTTAAAAAACTTTAAAAAATCTAATTTATAATCATGTTTAATTATTCTAAATAATATACATTTAATAAATTTTATTTTAAATAATATAAATTTAATTTATATTAATGTTTAAATTATTAATGAAATTTTATTGTAATTAATACAAATAATGCTCCCCTCTTCTTAAAGAAAAGGTAAACCCAAAATTTAATTTCACATTAAAGAGTTATATAGATATATAAACCCGTGATAATGATGATTTTATTTAGATGCCATCATTATGTTAGAAATGGCCCCTAACATTTCCAGCTTTAATTTTTTTATGGGGAAGCCAACACCTCGTTTGTAATTGCAATATATTTTGGGTGATGATGGAAAGTTCATAATTTTCATTTATACTTACACTTTGAATTAATTTTAAAATAAAGACTTGGTCAGATGACCAAGAAAAGGGGTGTGTTTTAATGCTTATAGCTCACTTATAGCATGTGAGAATAGTTACATATATCATTAACATCTTAGTGGATTTATCACCCAACTCAAGGTTGTCCACTCAGCGAAAAACACGCGTAGAATAGAGAGCTAAATGATTGGGAAGAAAGTCGAAGTCAAAATTCAAAATATTATTTATATTTGTTAAGAGTTCTACATTTGTTATGTCAATATTATTATTTATGTATTTTAGAGATTTGTTCATGGGTATGTAAAGATGCATATAAAATTATTTCTATATAAGATTTCTTCCATGAGGATTAAGACAAAAAGCAATGTTAATCTAGTTCAAAGATCATTATCAATGTTTAATATGACTGCAATATGATTTTTTATCTATAGTTTTCTTAAAAGTAATAAGATGTCTTCCACTCATAAAAAAATCTCCAGTTTCACTATAGGTAGAAGGGTTGTTTATTAACTAACCTTTTCAATTTAATTGTGTCGATATAAATTTAGAGAGATAATATATTAACGGTCTATGTTCCATAATGGGGCAAGTTATTTGTTTGGGCATACTATATGTAAAGGAAGCTAAATGAAAGGTATGTTATTTAAACTAGTAACAAAGTAGATTCCAATTAAAAAGGAAATGATGAGAATATTGAAAGTGTTAAAAGTGATTAAAATATGCATTGTGTAAATCCTATTATAAGTATTATTGGGTTTAGCTTTACTTGGATTAAAGTGTATTATGTAAAAAGACTGTAATATCTAGTTATTCTAGATAACAAAAAAAATGTTGGATAAATACGTCCTAATTATAATAAGATACATTTTATGGAAATTTAAGTGGTCCCAATGAATTGTATCTTTACTTTTCACATGTTTATGTTGCTTAAGGAATTCCTTTGAAGGGGGAGATTTAATATCTTGTATGGCATCCTTTTTCCAATGTATAAGTACGTAGTTATGCTTAGATTATTGACTTAGGATATCTATGACTATTTAAGTTGAATTCGTGTTACACCAATATTTAATGCTCACTATCTTTATATACAATGAGTAATTTCACAATAAATATCTATTTAGTCTTTGTGTCATGCTTAGATGATTGACTTATGATATCTATGACTATTTAAGTTGAAGTCGTGTTACACCAATATTTAATGGTGACTATCTTTATATACAAGGAGTAATTTCACAATAAATATATATTTAGTCTTTGTGTCATGCTTAGATGATTGACTTAGGATATCTATGACTATTTAAGTTGATGTCGTGTTACAGCAATATTTAAAGGTGACTATCTTTATATACAGGAGTAAGTAATTTCATAATAAATATATATTTAGTCTCTGTTATTTAATGGTGACTATCTTTATATACGAGTAATTTCGAAAAAAATATATATTTAGTCTTTGTTTCATGCTTAGATGATTTACTTAGGATATCTATGACTATTTATGTTGAAGTCGTGTTACACCAATATTTAATGGTGACTATATTTATATAGAGGAGTAATTTCATAATAAATATATATTTAGTCTCTGTTATTTAATGCTGACTATCTTTATATACAAGGAGTAATTTCACAACAAATATATATTTAGTCTTTGTGTCATGCTTAGATGATTCACTTAGGATATATATGACTATTTAAGTTGAAGTCGTGTTACACCAATATTTTATGGTGACTATCTTTATATACAAGGAGTAATTTCACAACAAATATATATTTAGTCTTTGTGTCATGCTTAGATGATTGACATAGGATATCTATGACTATTTAAGTTGAAGTCATGATACACCAATATTTAATGGTGACTATCTTTATATACAAGGAGTAATTTCATAATAAATATATATTTAGTCTTTGTGTCAATTTAGCTGACTTGTACTTACTGTAAAGAGGTATATTAATCATGGAATAGCCACACTCCTAAAATACCTAAATAACTTATACAAATAACTAATTTAAATGAAATCATTTTATAATTAGAAAATTTTAAACTTATTAAGATTAATCCAGAAATTTTTCATGTTCTATTTAAGTTAAAAATCATATAACCTTCCATGATAAAAGTTTTTCATGTCGTATTTAAATTAAGAATCTTCAAACTCTCCATGATAAAATATTATTAAAATTTAGATGTGTTTTCACATTATTTCCAAAAAAAATAAAATAAATTATTATGCCATCTCTCAAAATAATAAAAGGGAAATTGGGTTTGTTAAGTTTTCAACTTTTCTCTTGGCATTTTGGATGACAAGCTCAATTCTAATGAGCGCCTTTCTACATTTTATTCAATAACTTTGGCCATTAATAAATAAAACACCTTTCTATGGAGTCACATTTTATCTTTAAAATTATTGAAAAGAAAAAGGAAATTTTCTCAAAACTTAGAACATTTATGAAACCAAGGATAATTAAAGAAAAAAACTAAAGGGTCGTTTATGCTTAGAGTATCTCATTAAATGTACACATTGAACAAAAATTATCCATAAACTCTTGGAGGTTTCTCTTAGAGGCATAAAATTCCACATCCATTAAGGTTTATGCTTTTAGGTTGTTTTTGGTAGTTGTGATCATTTTCAATCCATTAAATGAAAATTTTCATATTATTAAATTTATTATAAAATATTTAAATATTAATAAATGATATTTTATTTAATATTATTAATTATTAATAAATAAATATATTTATTATTTATTATTTATTTTTTAAATAAAAATAAATTAAATATTATATTAAAAATTATTATTTTAAAGTAATTTTTAATGAGTTTTAATAAAAGTTGCGACCCCTTAACATTATAGTCAAAATCTATATAATAAAATTGTATCATTAAAACATTCTATTTTGCTCATAATTATTGATGACAATGATGGTTTACCTCCAAAATCTTAACCAAAAAAAAATAAAAACAAACAAATATTAGAAGATTACAGAAACTAGAAGGGTTACAAAGATTTGTGTTGGAGCAAAAACAAAAAAATATTAGAAGGTTAGAGAAATTAGAAGGGTTACAAAGATTTGTGTTGGAGCAAAGTTTATGAAATTGAGATGTAATGTATGAAATTGATTTTAATTCTTATCTTGGCAATATTGTGTTCAATCTTCTTTAAACTAAAAAAGTGAGATAATTTTGACCTTTTAGATTAGGGTTAAGGTAGATCCCCCAATAGCAGAAAATAAAACAATTTTAGAAAGTTTATAATCCCCAATTTTAATTTATATACTATAAATTAAATTAAGTAATTATAAAAATTTTAACATTAAATTATTAAGTTATAAAAATATGTAAGAATTTAGATTTTATAAAAATTAATTATATGAGATAAAATGTCTAGTTTCAAAAGTATACCATAGTTAATTTTCAAAATTTTAAATAAATATAATAAAAAATAAAAAATTTAATAATTATAAAAAATTAATATTTACTAAATTAATTATAAAAATTTAATAATAAATACTCTATCCATTATCAAAAGATTTAAAAAAAAATTGTAACTAAATAACCAATAAAATTTCCATATAAATATTGCAACCTTTTAAATTACTAAATCAATTCGCAATCACACTTATATTTTGATGAAAAAATTTATATAAAAAAATTAAATAAATCACCATGAATCTTTTACTATCAAACTAATTAAATATAAAAAAAATATTAAAATATATGTAAAATTATTTAATTTAAATAAATTTGTACCCATGAAACAACAACTCCACCCTATTTGCTTCCATATTCAATGCCATGGATTTTGGAGCAGTCACGTTCAAAAGGAATCTAAATCGACACGCGTAGATGGTAAAGGATATAAAATTTACACGAGACTTGGAATAACGAATTTGATTTATAAAATAAACTTACTATATATCTAAATGTCCAAAAATTCATATAATAAAAAGGTCATGATCAAGAAAGGCAGCGGAAAGAATACGGGTATTCATCAGCGAGATGGAAATTGTGAACAAGCAACATATTTAAGTGAAATTTTGATGAACGACATTAAATGTAACAGAAAATTAAGTTGGAAAAGGAGGAAAAGTAAAGCACGGGAGTCGAACCGTCGGCGTTGAGGCTGCAAAAATTTTAAATAAATTACACTCGTTAAAGATTTATCCAGCGATTTCATTCTACATGAATCTAACGTGGCATTACAAGCCATTACAAGATTCATATCAAATCGAGAGCAAGAAACAGACAGCCTGATGTGATTTAATTGACAGGAATCAAACTCCCATGATTTTCAGAGGCTCTAAGGCCAGAACGGAAAATCAGTACCTGATCAATGAATCTATGCTTTATTTAAATGCTCATAAGACTGACTCTAGGCATAATTTCTTTTTCACTACATGTTCAATCGCTGGCATATATGGGAAATCAAAATAAGTCAAATCGGAGCCCTAGAGAAATTGTAACCTAAGAAATGGACATATTCATGCTAAGAAAATGTTCCGATAATCAAGAAAGAACGACTATTGCCGGAAAGTTGAGCAGTACCCTTTTGACATGGTTTAAAGAAAAATAAATGGCAACAAAAGGAATTAGGGTTTTACTTACTGATGCCATTCCATTGGAAATCGAATCCTCTTATCGTTTCGGCCCAAAAAACACCAAACAAATATTGTCAAATTAAAGAAGACAGCAATGAACATATAAACTGAAAACAACATACATCAAATATTGTGACATGATATCAATTTGACAACAATTAACATATAAACGGAAAACAAGAAGCTGGAATCATTCTGAAGCTTGATATCAAATTGACAGCAATCAACAGATAAACGGGAAACAAGAAGTTGGAATCAATTATGAACTGAGTTTCGGCGTGATTTATCGTAAGAATGGTACTAATTGAGGCTTTTGTTCCAGAGATATAAGGTTTTATTGAAAATCGAGTTCACAATTTCAAGCTAATGAAATCAAATTACCGTCACATGAAATTATAGG
>LPNX010254681.1:9612-30598 GCA_001517045.1 Pseudotsuga menziesii | reverse complement strand
ATCTAGTTGGAGTTAGCTTTCCTTCTAACAACATGGCACTGTAAATGAAAGCTTATGTGTGTTAGCTCATTACACCATGATGAAAATCTAGTTGGAGTTTGCTTTATTTTAACAACATTGCATGATAAGTGAAAGTTAATGTGTATTAGCTTTCATAAGGTAGTTTTTCATCTAACACAACCACATTGTGACATTGCACCATGATGGAAATCTAGCTGGAGTTAGCTTTCAACATTAAATATTTACATGGTGAGTGAAATCTAATGTGTGTTAACTTTCATAATGTAGTTTTCTATATAACACAGCCACACTGTCATTAATCAAAATGCAACATTTTGGAAATCTAGTTAGAGTTAGCTTTCGTTCTTAAAACGTTGCATGGTGAGTAATAACTAATGTGTGTTAGCTTTTGTAAGGTAGTTTTCTATCTAACACAGCCACAATGTCATCAAATACATTACACCATGATGCAAATCTAGCTGGAGTTAGCTTTCCTTCTAACAACATGGCACAATGAGTGAAAGATAATGTGTGTTAGCTTTCATAACGTAGTTTTCCATCTAACACAACACATCGTCATTGATCACATTGCACCATGATGGAAATCAAGTTGGAGTTAGCTTTCGTCCTTAAATCATTGCACGATGAGTGAAATCTAATGTGTGTTAGATTTTATAATGAAGATTTTCATCTAGCACAACCACATTGTAATCAATCACAATGCACAATGATGGAAATCTAGCTAGAGTTAGTTTTTGTTCTTAAAACATTGCAGGGTCAGTAAAGCTAATGTATGTTAGCTTTCATAAGGTAGTTTTCCATCTAACACAGCCACATTGTTTTTTTTTTTACTAAAACATAGGGGTAGATTAGATTGATTTCAGTAAAACAACTGCCGTGGGATTTAACATAGTTACGGTGCTTCATAGCTGAGCTAAATAAAAAAGTATTTAGGTATCCAAAGCTCCAAATGGCTTGATTACAGAAAAATTAAGGCAGCAAAGAAACTATGGCAGAGATGAAGAGAAGGAAGCAGCATGAAATAAGGGACTACAAACACCCATCATTGTGCTTTTCATTTGCCAATTTTGGCCATCAATTTGGAGACAGCATTTTCCAGTGCACTGATGCATTTTCCAAAGTCTCCTTGGATATTTGCAGCGTCTTTGAAGCTGGTGCGAGTCTCTTCTTTGAAGTCTTCTAAATTCTCTGTTGAGGCCTCATGATCTGTTCGAAGCTTCCTTAAATCTTCATTGAGAAGGTCCCACATTTGCTCTCCTGCTTTGGTTGTTGCTTGCAGGAGCTTGTCCTGATTGTCCAAACGTGCTCTGAGTCTTCCCATAGAGGTCTCCAGCAAATCTATTCACTACTACATTTCGACCAAAAATCCGACGGCTGTATTGTCGGATTTTCGACACTTCCCTGTCGCATGTACGACACTATGATTTTTTTTAAGTGTTGGTGGATTTTCGTCGGTTATCCGACATCTTTCCAATCCATCGGTTAAGCGACCGTTCAGTTTATCGTCAGTTATCCGACACTTACAGACCGTCGCTTCTACAGCATGGCCGTTGGTTCTACACCTACAGGCGTCGCTTAACCGATAGAATATGAAAACGTAAGCATCGGTTAGGAAATTTTTAAAAAAATATTTACACCTATAGGCATCGCTTAACCCATGGAGTATAAAATACAGGCGTCGCTTAACCGACAGTATTGTATTTTTTTTTTTAAATCACCTACAGGCCATCGCTTAACCGACGGCTATTAGTGTTTTTTTTTTATAAAAAATACAAATGCTAGATTAGCCTAAAAGAGCATTGTAGAGTTGATAATTCACTCCAACTGTTGGAAGGATTATCGGAGGGAATGGTCCTTAATCACAGATTTATGTGTGTCAACTATTTTCTTAAAAAATAAAAACAAATGAACTAGTTTACAAAATATGAAATGCCAATAACAATATTGATCTTCTCCTTAATTTTATGATAACATAGAACAACAAAAATGAAGACACGTGATTCTATTCTTGTAAAAGATCAGACAAAAAGAGAAATACAAGAATCAACCTTCTAGTCGAAGGTTTGAGACTACAAATTTACACAAGGACAAACTTTATTAGTAGATGTGCCAGTAAAGAGAACAACTCTAGCTCACTAAATTTTGAACTTGAGTAACCATCATTGCAACCACTCCACTATGACAGATTTGATAAGAAATAGGACATTTGTCTTGTTGGGAATATAATCTTGTTGTCCATATGATGGACAAGAATACACTTGGTCAGACTAATAAGTAACGTATTGGGAATATAATCTTGTTGTCCATATGACAGACAAGCAAACATACACTTGGTCAGACTGGTGAGTAACGTGTTAGATATACCCATTATGCAAGATGTTACTGTCTTTAAAAGGTAGCAATGATTTTGTCCTCGTATATATATTATGTAACACTATGCTCGGTAGAGAAAATTCTTTCAGTAGACAATATCCCTTTTCCATGTTGTACAATAAAATTAAGTCAAACAATCTTAATAAAGAACAAATTTCATATCATTTTCCTCAACCACTAATCTCATCCATAACAGAGCAATGTACAAAATATTAAGTCTATTTTAGAAATACTTAGTCATTTTATTGGCCAAAGCAATTGATATTTCTTAAGTCAGCATCAAATGCTAGAAATCCAAATTTATATACATCAGAGGAGACTCCGATCAGAAGAACATGTTTTTGAAATTGTAGCCTGTGAAGTAAGAACTTTATAGAGGACCACAAAGCTATGATTATTATATGTGAGGTATGTTACCAGGAAGGAGAAATGGGAAATTGTAATGAAATAAGAAAAGGTGGGGCAGAGGGTTTAGGGGTATAAAAAATGGTCTCTCTCCTGGCATCTTAGCATATTATGCATATAAGAAATAATTTATTGACTGTGTCTCAATACTTGCTTGAGACAATTCAAAGAGGAGTTTAAGCATGCAAGTATAGCCTATAGGTGTGACATGGGCATGACAAAGAGTTTGGTTGTCAATGATGCACATAAGAATGTTGGGAGGTCCCATAAGACCAAATGATCATTCACTCAACCCCATGACCCTTTAGAGTAACTAGTTACTAACTCAACATAGTCCTAAGCCCAATAATTTTATTGTAATGTCCTGTGTTTTTTTACTGGCAATTGTGCACAACATGATAGAAGAAGCATTCCACAGGCAAAGTGATTGAATTGATTATAGAAAAGTGAAGAGCAAGTCAAGAGCAAGTCAAGAGCAAGTTAGTCAAGGAATGGTGAAGACATACCTGGGCGCTGCCTGTCATATCAAGATTCAGATCAGAAAATATTTGGATGTGAGCATTACAAGCGGAACTGCAAATTGAAAGATGCTTGTTGTAACCAACTTTTCACATGTAGATTCTGCCTTTTAGTACCTTGCACTTGCTCGTTGGCCCTTTCCAAAATTTGTTAACTGTTATCTCTATTAGAGTGTATGTAGTTCTATTGCTTTTGTAAATTTACTAAATTCGAAGCAAGATGTGAGCCACTAAAACCAGTGAACACCACAAAGTTTGACTAATACTATTAACAGTGAGATAAAGTGAAGCAAGATATGAGCCACTAAAAACAGTGAACACCACAAAGTTTGACTCATACTATTAAGTAGAAGAATGACAGAAAATCCCTACAATCTCGAGATGTATAACATTTCATCTTCAGATTGATGAAAGCCTATCAAATTTTCTCAGACCTGATTTTAATGCACCGGCATATCACTCAAGCCAAAAAACCGATACCCATGACATACAGGAAGCATTTTCCATGAAATACTGGAACCACAATCTACCTCAACCCAACTCAAGATGAGCCAAACAACTTCTTTGAAAGATAATAACAGTTAAAAGCAACAAACATTTTAGGGTCTAAAAACAACTTTACTCCCTGTCCTTCTCACCTAAAACCACTCTTTTACCACCACAAGACTAACCTTGGGACCAAACAAAAGTTTTCCATTGTTAAACATCAAATACTATTATGTGACTTCCGACCCATGTTTGAAAACATCAGCACTCTTTCACCCCATGGAAACAAGTCATCTACACAAAAATCATGATTATTCTCTATGATATAGACTCTAATTGAATCTTCATGCAGTGAGTAAAACAACTCCTGAAAGTGATTAAAAGCTACCCAAATTTGACAGTAATATTTATCTACAGAATTCATCTTTCAATCAGATATCAATATGCTATTGGTAACCAAACAATAACCTTTTCTACCAACGAATAAAGGTTCATTTGAAATTTTGATTTATAGTCTACTGAATAAAAAGTATATTGCACTGACTCCACGAAGATAAAACATTAACCCAACTGTTTCACTGAAAGTACTGGTAAATGCCTCGTAGTCAGCCATAAGCATCAATTTTACTTTTAGCTTCTGAATCAGCAGGATCCAGTTCCGGTAATACAGAAAAGTTTTAAAGTTGTGTGAGATAAGCATACGGAGCAGTTGGTACTATTGCTTAATTGGAAAATTTACTTAGATCGATGCTCACCAAAGAAGTCTTTGAAAATTGAACACAATTTTTGAAATACAAAAGGAAACATTATTTTATCCTCCCATGTTTTTCATATATTTTGTTCAGCACCTCTTTCAAGACATCCCATCCAAGATGGAGCTCTTGGATAGCATTATCAAGCCCACAGTTTTGTACAGCTCCAAATTTTGGCAACCAAGTTTACTAGAGGACTGGGCCAAGACAGAAGAAGACATAGGCTACTTTGCACTAGAAGTAAAAGAGGAGCTAGCACCACCATCATCAACCATGTGAATATATCAACACAAAACCTGAGAATGTCCTCTTTGAATGGCCTGGATTGAACTTAAACAGTTAGAGAACTTCATGGAAGATAATTTTGTAAACCATGAGCAGGGTATTGGCATTCCCATTCTGATATGCATTTATTGCACTCTTCTTTTCCATGAGCAGTGTGATCTACATTTATTGCAGATTCTTAGTAGACTGTTATTGGCATTCTCAGTATGATATGCATTTATTGCATTCTTCTTTATAATTTGCTCTGACAAGAGGAGCAATAGTTTTTGATAAAGTTTACATTCATTGATCAACTTGACTCCACATTAATATCTGTTGTAAACATTGTCAAGGCATTATCATGACTGTTAAATTCTTGTGAAATTGTCCTCTAACAAGGCTCTTCTTTTCTCTCCTCAAATATGGTTTGCAGCTCCTTGTATGCTTGCTATAGGATTTTTTCACATTTGAATCACCAAGGAAGCTGTTAATCTCCCTTCAATATCACTTTTTAGACCCAATGCATTTGTACAATGTATCTGGATACGAGGATCTAGAACCTAAAATAAATTTAGCTTCACTCTTCAAGGAAATCGACATGCTATTACAATATGTTCCCTACAACCTTTGTCCATAAAGATCCTTGATTTCCTATTGCAGTGGCAGAAGCTTCCTTCACAGGCCTAATTGAAGTGTCAATTACTAACACATCGATTACATCTCCATGGAGTGGAACATGCACCAACAATCTAAGTTCCAAGGTATTTTGCATAACATGGTAAAGAACCATGGTGGAACGCCATTTTTAACATTGAATCAAAAGCATGGTAGGGTACATGGGAAATCTTTACCATGGCAGTCTCGGTTTAATATCAATGACTTGGCAGTCTTAGATTTTAACAGCCCTTTATTAACAACACTTCGAACCAAATAATTACGCATTGCATCCATTTCCTTTTTCTTTCCTTTCAATCTCTGTTATTTTGTTCACTATTTATCCCATTTTCTAAGCTATTCCCCAATTACTTATTTTATATGCTGTGAATTTCAAAATTCTATAAAAATAAGTATTAATAAATCAATTACTCAAAGGAACTGCATTTCATGAGACTGAATTGGGTATATTTTTTCAACAATCATGCTTTCTTTTAATCCTCAACGGCTTCTCAGTGAACATGTTGTCCTGGGTTCTTAAAAGAGGATATGTCCTCTTATCTGTTTGGCCCATTCACAAACGGGATTCTGTCAATGTTTCTAAAACTTGGACTAAGCGAAGTTCATCTCAGACTTCGATTCACACTCAGCTCTAACTTTGGATTGGTTTGAATTTTATGACTCCAAAATATATATTTTAAAGGATTCCAAACTATTACAGACAAATTATGCAATCTGCTAACGTATATACCATGTTAAGGTGAATTTATCAAAATGGCACTGCAATACATGTGAAACCAAATACATAATAAAGAAAGCTCCAAATGGTCTCTATAATCCAAAACAAAATGTTCTACAAGGTTCTAACCCACTACATATTATTAATCAAATTGATCAATCATCAAACCTATCACCACTATTGGAAACGAGATCATTGGCATGAGTTATAAGACCATCCTCTGGCATGAATTATGGGACCATCCTCTGGCATGTATATTGTTTAGCAGGTCTATATTTCATAGGTGGCATGTAACCAAAGAACAGGGTGACAATCTAAGGTATTTTGCATAACATGGTAAACATGGCTGAGGTAGGAGGCTAAGGCTAAGATTATTGACACTTCTATGGTTGCAATCGGTATGTTTTGTTATCTGAAATAACTAGCCTATGGTCATTAGGCCTCTTCAGGTTTTACTAAGTTGACTTCCATAGGTTTACAAATGACTGTGGATGGATTTGAGCTACTAATAAAAAACAAAAGACCAAACTCTAATGATGTGTACTCTGCCTTGATGTATTTGTAGATAGCAAGGAAATGTGTGCTTCCAACAATTTTTCCTGTAAATTTCAACTCGAACCTTCTCACTGCCATTTTACAAGTGGCAGTTTGAGTATTGTTCTTGGAATGGCATTGATTCTTAACCATTACAAGTCCGAAATATTATTAGCAGATATAAACCCTTCTAATTGGACCATTGGATGGACAGGGTTTTATCATAATGGGAAGAAATTCTGGCTGTGATGAAACTATGATTAAGGATACAGCTAAAGACAATAAAACCCCGACATTTGGAAAATAAGCCCATCCTGAAAATCATCTTGTAGCAGAGGTACCATAGATTGGAAAATGAGACAATCAAATCCTTGGTGTGTTTAGACTCTAGAGGAGTGTGACAGGAAAGAAAATAAGTGATAAGTTGGAGCACAGTTGGAGGATTGGTTCCACGATTTGAAGAATCCTTGTCCAAAGGATAAATTCCAGAAATTTCTTGTGTACTACGCTCAGATATGAAATCAAGAATCTATCCTTATCGTTGGACCTGTGATTTTTGGCAGCATTCTTGGGTGATATTGGCCTAATGTATGTCTCAGATTTTACAGACATAAAAAATCCAGTTAAATCTCAGGAAAGAAGGAATATTCTCAATAAAAATATAGCCTGTGACATATCCTTAAAGTAGAAAAAGGTCCTAGGTCTCTCATCTACATTCATCTCCAACAGAATATAAGAAATAGCAGAAGCTAAGAAATAACATCTTGAATGCTCTGATGTATTTGGGCAGTCTTGGCATATGGTCATATTATACTTCCATCCCTGTTTGAAACTTTGAACATCCCACTTCATATTACATGTCTTAGTCATGATAGAAAGAAAAGGCCGAATCCTTTTTCAGAGGTGATATATCCAATGCTTGAAGAGTTTCCCTTAGTTGTTACTTCACATAGAGAGATCTCTAATGTATGTTTGATGTGCTTTACTGATGAACCCTTCTAATTGGACCATTGGATGGACAGGGTTTTATCATAATGGGAAGAAATTATGGCTGTGATGAGCTAAGAGAAAATATCACAAAGAGCACAATAGCACAATAATTTGCTTATAGAGCCTGAAATTTGCACGTTTTCTGCTATTTCTGAAGAGAAGCCTCCGAACCCTCACGGATCAAAATAATTATGACCATGAAAACATTAAAAGCCGTTATCAACAGCTTCTTAGCTTAATTCAAAGCATACAGGTAAAGAATGCCCCCAAGTATTATAAAATGAGTGCACAACACAACATAGAGGCTGAGTGTTTTCTAACCATACCTTGAAGAGAGATTGTTCCAACAAATTTGCAGATTCAGTGCCCTCAACTGTGCCCCAAAACCTCAACCTCCACCAGTGATTCTGTGTACCTGAGCTGCTCTTCTCCTTGCCTGCGTTCTATTTGAACATTGTAACCAAAATAGGGCACACCCACACCCACACCCAGGATCGTAAAGTTGCAATCTAGAGGAAAAAAGAAACGTGCTGTGCCAAAAATAACTATATCTTGCAGCTGAAAAGCAGCTCGGATCAGTATTTAACCCGTTGATGTGGTAGCTCGAAGGCAACCCATATATTTTGCCCGGCAGTTAATTTGGTATTTTTTTTGGCTTTGTCCGAAAAAACATTACCAAGGTAAAAAATTTATAAAATAGTTGTCACAACACAGTCCTATCAAAAAAATAGGTCAATCGATGTTAGGGTTTCATTATGGTATGTGTATGAAACCCTTGGGGTTCACCATTGGGGTGTGTTTTCCACATCATTTCATGCTATCTTTGATGTAGTGTTCAGATTTAGAGGGTTTTCTCTACTTTTGGAGGAGCGTTTCACATATGGAGATTTGTTAAGCCCCATTTGGAGCTGGCGCCCTCATTTCGAAGTCTCCTACACATTATTTGTGGAGTATGTTTCACATTTAGTTGGATGTAGGAGGGTCGAACCCACATCTAGCCCTTGTACTCGGCTTGAGGAGTTGGTTGATAGGTGGAAATCATTTGAACATATGTTGAATCTTGACCCTTGGTGTAGTCAAAGAAGATAGTGCCCTTCTTTGGAGATTGATTTATCATTCATCCATGCCTTGTTTTGAGGAGTATCCATGTTGGAGGTTTCTTTCATGCTCATGTAGCCCTTGTTTAATGGGGTGCTCACTATTGGATTGTTTGATTGCCTTCCCATTCCATATTTGATGGATTGCTCAGCCTTTTTTGAGCTCATTTGATCGAGGCCGTTCATGTTTGAGGCAAAATTTATGCTTTTTTGGAGGTAGTGTCCACCTTTCTAGGGTTTTTTTCATGCTTTTTGGGATTTTCTTGGTGTGTGTTCACCATTGGGGTGTGTTTTCCACATCATTTCATGCTATATTTGATGTAGTGTTCATATTTAGAGGGTTTTCTCTACTTTTGGAGGAGTGTTCCACATATGGAGATTTGTTAAGCCCCATTTGGAGCTAGCGCCCTCATTTCGAAGTCTCCTACACATTATTTGTGGAGTATGTTTCACATTTAGTTGGATGTAGGAGGGTCGAACCCAAGATATAGGGTGGGTTCACCATCATTTCTTTTTTATTGGAGCTATCTCATTGGAGTGCTACCTCTGTAGAAACCTAAACAGTAAGTTGACCAAGATGCTCTAAGCTATCAAAATGAAAACTTTGCACCCAATGAAGTGAACCTAACCAATCGTACATTTTTTATTTTTCCTTCCTTTATGAAATGAGGAAGTGAATCCTCTATAAAACCATTGGTGTTCCCATCCATCAGTCAAGTGTCTGTATTCTTATGAACCCAGTCTGTAGTGCACCCAATGCAATGAACCTAACCACTCAGACATTTTCGATTTCGCCTTCCTTTATGAAATGAGGAAGTGAATCCTCTATAAAACCATTGGTGTTCCCATCCATCGATCAAGTGTTTGTATTCTTATGAACCCAGTCTGTAGTGCACCCAGTGCAGTGAACCTAACTACTCAAACATTTTTGATTTCGCCTTCCTTCATGAAATGAGGAAGTGAATCCTCTAATGATAAAACCATTGATGTTCCCATCCATTGGTCAAGTGCATATATTGTTATGAACCCAGTCTGTAGATTCACCATACAAATGAAGATTTGTTAAGCCCCATTTGGAGATAGTGCCCACATTTGGAGGTTTCCTACACATTATTCATGGAGGATGTTTCACATTTGGAGGTTTCCTACACATTATTCATGGAGGATGTTTTGATGTGGTACTTTCTTAGGCCCTCCTAGATAATTTCTACATTCATTTTTCACCATGTTAGGGTTTCATTATGGTATGTGTATGAAACCCTAATTTCACTAAACATTAATGATCTTGTCCTCTCTTGGACTCACCCCTTGATTTCATTGCCCCTTGTTGGATTGGCATTAGTATTTTTGGTCCTCCCATCAACCTTTATTTTACTATAAAACCAAAAAGAAAAACCTTTGCTAAGCTATCTCTTTACATTACCGTGTCCTTCGTTGTCATAGCCTAGCATCCCTATCATAACGAATCCTCCCTTAGTCGGAGAAGAGCCAACATAAAAGTGTAGGGAGGAATTTTATTTTACTATACAGTAAAAAAGACAAACCTTTGCTAAGCTATCTCTTTAAATTACCTTGTCCTTCAATGTCATAGCCTAGCATTCCTATCATACGGAGTCCTCCATTGAGTTGAAAAAGTGGTATTAGTGCAATGTTGACAAAGTGTTTAACAAAAGACCTAAACCAAAAACTCATCATCAAAGAAATAAAAAATCAACCAAATCTAATTAGGTGACTTTCCAGTGGTATCAGAACTAGTGACTCTGTCTGTGTATTGCATGCTCTTTTATGAATTCTAAGAACAATAGACATATCCCCTGTTAGCAATCATACTAGCAGTCTAGGTTTTGTTACACAAATTTCAAGTATAGGGTAGTGAATGGTACTGATATAAATAGTAGTAAACTCAAACTACCATACTATTAGGTTTAGGGGAACATTAGTGTAAAGTCTAGGTTTCGTTACACAAATTTCAAGTATAGGGTAGTGAATGGTACTGATATAAATAGTAGTAAAATCAAACTACCATACTTGATACCACTTTACAATTCCCCCCTCACTGATCATTTTAGGTTCCTTGTAGTCCAAGGGTACAAGTAGGCCTCCATAAAAAAGTGGCAAGATTAAGTCCTCATTGGTGTTACAAATTCACCTATTGGTCCAACAACTAGGATTTGTGTTGGAATAAACTTCAATAATATCCCCATGCCTATCACTATAATAGAGAATATTGATCATACCACCATGTCATATCCTAGGAAGTATAGTGTTGATTCCCATTATGAGGTCCGTGGATGAAGTAAACTTGAACAATTTCAAGAAAGGACTCCACAGCGTAAATGAAGGGGAAGAGCTTCCTCTCCCAACTTAGATCATGTTTATCAATTTATGCTAGTAGAATGCATCATTTGAAGAATTATACATAGGGGTGACAAATGCATAATTCATATTGGATACATCACCCTGCTGCGATGACCATGAAAAAAATCTAGAATGATAGGTTCAATATGGAAGACGTTCATTGTTGAAGAGACTAACAAATGAAAAAAAATGGATATAGTGAAGTCACTTGAGTTTAATGTCTTGGTGGATATGTATTTACACTTTCAACATATGACCACCCCATGAGCATTGGTTGCTGCTTATTTCCCATTGATAGTGCCACAAACTTGAGGTATATCGCCAATGATATGTTGTAGAACACATTGAATGCACATGGCCAAAACTAAGAGTTGTGTTATGGAAGTTTCTTATGTTCTTGAAATGGGTAGATCTAGCAAGTATTCCATTCTTGTAGTGGGATCTGTATTCTTGAAAGAGACGATCCCAAGTAGTTTAAGAACAATAGAAAAATAAAATAAACAAGGAAAGAGAACACTACTATAAGCAAGCATTAATAAGGAAAGTGGCATGGGAAAGAAATCATGGCTTAACATGGAGCATGAACAACTTTGGATTCCATCCTCTCACTGTGATTGCATTTAGCACTGAGGTGACCTGCATCATTTTAGGTTCCTTGTAGTCCAAGGGTACACATAGGCCTCCATAAAAAAGTGGCAAGATTAAGTCCTCATTGATGTTACAAATTCACCTATTGGTCCAATAGCAAGGATTTGTGTTGGAATCAACTTCAATAATATCCCCATCCCTATCATTATAATAGAGAATATTGATCATGCCACCATGTCATAGCCTAGGAAGTATAGTGTTGATTCATATTCTGAGGTCCATGGATGAAGTAAACTTGAACAATTTCAAGAAAGGACTCCACGTTGTAAAGGACTCCACACACAAAAGTGAGATCCATACTACTCCCAATCATACCAACTCGTGGGGAAAGGTCCTCAAAGCCTTGAGAATTCATGTTTAACTCTCAAATAAATGAAGTGAAACCTTTAAGAGTTCCATAGGGGAATAGAGGGTAGTGTTCTATGCCTTGTTGGGTGATAAATGCAATCTACCAAATAACATTATAATTTGTAGTTGAATCATCTATCAACTCTATGTAATCATTCCCATGCAACAATGATTGCACCCAAATCCCAACATTAATGCACATTCCTTCATAGCTACCACACCACATGGGAGATTTGAATGACTAAATATCACCACCACTTCACCATGGCGACAAATACATATTATGCAGTGTAGCAATTAATGCGACGGCAGATAGTGCGACCGCCGTTGCATTAATTGCTACACTGCATAATATGTATTGTTCGCCCTTCACCATAGCTACCACGCCACATGGGAGATTTGAATGAATAAATATCACCACCACAAAAGTGTCCATAGAATCTACACCAAAGTTTAGAATGTTAGGTAAATTATATGAAAACCTCGAAAGATCCCTTACTACATAGCCTAGGTTTCTAGTCAAATTAAGCACCAAACAAATGTATACATCCTAATTTTTTGGATATCACTATGTTGTGACAACTATTTTATAAACTTTTTACCTCGGAAATATTTTTTCGGAAAAAGCAAAAAAAAAAAAATCAAATTAACTGAAATTTGCCGAGAAAAATATATGAGCTACCTTTGAGCTGCCACATCGAAGGACCTATTTTTTTGATAGGACTGTGTTGTGACAACTATTTTATAAACTTTCTACTTGGTAATGTTTTTTCGGAAAAAGCCAAAAAAAATACCAAATTAACTGCCGGGAAAAATATATGGGTTGCCTTCGAGCTGCCACATCGACGGCTTAACTACTGATCCGAGCTGCTTTTCAGATGCAAGATACAGTTTTTTTTGGCGCAGCACGTTTCTTTTTCCTCTAGATTGCAACGTCACGATCCTAGGTGTGGGTGTGGCCTATTTTGGTTACAATGTTCAAATAGAACGCGGGCAAGGAAAAGAGCAGCTCAGGTACACAGAATCGCTGGTGGAGGTCAAGGTTTTGGGGCACAGTCAAGGTCACTGAATCTGCAAATTTGTTGGAAAAATCTCTCTTCAAGGTATGGTTGGAAAACACTCAGCCTCTATGTTGTGTTGTGCACTCATTTTATAATACATGGGAGCATTCTTTACCTGTATGCTGTGAATTAAGCTAAGAAGCTGTTGATAACGGCTTTTGATGTTTTCATGGTCATAATTATTATGATCCGTGAGGGTCCGGAGGCTTCTCTTCAGAAATAGCAAAAAACGTGCAAATTTCAGGCTCTATAAGCAAATTATTGTGCTATTGTGCTCTTTGTGATATTTTCTTTTAGCTCATGATAGTTTGGAATTTTTTGGTCCAATTAAGGTCAGCCCTACAAGGTTCAATCCACATTAACGATTTTAGTCGAGCAACAACGATTGTGAATTACAATGAGGGGATTAATCAACTCTGCACAACCTCTAATGAATCATGTTGACAGTCAAGATTCAACATATCTTCTTTGACTACACCAAGGGTCAAGATTCAACATATGTTCAAATGATTCCCACATATCAACCAAATCCTCAAGCCGAGTACAAGGGCTAGATCCATGAAACAAGGGGCTAATTTGCTAAACCTTCAATCAAAGGCTCGTTTCTTAATAGGTCATCAAAATTTAAAAGTAGGAAATGACCTCAAGGTATGTGCAACGAGTACTCACATGAAATATGCTCACATACTAGCTAATGATATTTCATCTACTTGGAACGATGCCTACTCTCTCGATTGAGTTAAGAGCCTACAACATTCCTTTGGTTGAGTGCTCATCAGTAAAGCACATCAAACATACATTAGAGATCTCTCTATGTGAAGTAACAACTAAGGGAAACTCTTCAAGCATTGCATATATCACCTCTGAAAAAGGATTTGTCCTATTCTTTCTATCACGACTAAGACCTATTCTTTCTGTCCCACCGGACTACTTTGCTGTTACATCGTCATATGATAATACAAAAAAGAAAATATACTTGTAGAGCATATAACATAAATTAGAGTTCATTTAGAAAATCTCATGTAGTAACTCGTTCCATAAACGGTCTGTGAAAGTACTCATAGCTCTGCCTGTCCCTTTCTTCTCTTACTTTCCAAGTGCCCATTTCCAGGAGCAACCCTTCTTTGGAAGCCTGGTCCGCTTTTTTGTTATTTTCCCTGTTCACATGCCGGTAGGAGAAGAAATCAAAAGTTTATATGACTGCCTGAATAGTAGCAAGAATATTTGCAAGTCTAACATTTCTGCACGCTTTTGTTTTCTTGGTCCAGTTGATAACATTCATAGAATCCCCAAGAACTGTCAACCTTTTTATACCCTTCTCAGTAGCAAAAATGAGTAGTAGTTTTAAGCTCATAATCTCTGCAAATTTATTCATACCCACACCCAGTCCCATGGTAAGAGAAAAGTAATGAGAATCAGACAAATATAAGTAAGCCCCCCCTCCACAAACATCATTTTGGGCTGCTCCATCAAAGGAGCCCCATGGGTAAGTTTTATCCAGATCAAATGCCATGATCCTTATTTGATTAGCTGCCCTAACATGTTCAGGAAGTGCTTTGGATAAGCCCACAACTTGAGCACTGGTTATTTCAGGTACAAATGCTTTGTCCTGAAAAATAGCCCCGTTCCTTGCCAGCCAAATACCCCATATAACTATCAAGGGTAAGGCTTTCAGTTTATAAAGTGAGACCGTTCTCCACCAGTTTTCCCACGCCCTGTTCACAGATTCTCCTTCCCATATATAGTCCAGCCCAACCAGCCGCATACATTCTTTCCATACAGCACTTGAGAAAGGACATGAAATGAAAAGGTTCAAGAGTCCCTTTTGGAATCCAATAAAGTGACATCCAATATACTGGTATGGCTTCCAAAATAGCCTTGACCAAAACTAGCCTCCCAGCTCTCGACAACCACCTGTGACTCCATACTTGTAATCTTTTCTCCACCTTTCCTATCAGCCAGCTCCAATCCTTTTTCAGGTATAAGTTGGCTTTTAGTGAGAAACCCAGGTATTTTAGTCCCACATCAAGTCCAGATGAGATAAAAGGAAAATTCTCAACTAGTTCTAGCTCTTCTTCCGGTCGCAACAGGTGTGTAGTAAGAGATGATTTTTCAACATTTATATCCATCCCCATTGCTTTTGTGAACAGGTCCAAAATATCCTTCAATACCCGAGTGTCCCTTCTATCTCTAGAACAAAAGATCAATACATCATCCACAAATAGTAGATGAGTAATAGCTAACTGTTCACCAATACAAACTCTAGAGAAACGCCCCAACCTCTTTGCCTCGTTTAAAGCCTTGCTTAACCCTTCTGCCACTAGCAAGAAGAGCAAAGGAGATAATGGGCATCCTTGACGAAGGCCCCTTTCAGCATGGAAGAAAGGAGAGGCCACCCCGTTTATTAACACAGAGAAGGAGACACTAGTTATACAAGACATAATCCATCTGACAAAATTTATACCAAACCCCAGATGAGTTAGAAGCAACCAAAGATAAATCCAACTCACCTTATCGTATGCCTTAGAGAGATCAATTTTCAGAATAGCCCCTTTAATACTTCTGCTTTTCAAACTATGCATACCTTCCTGGGCCACCCCTATGGCCTCATGGATCTGCCGACCTTCCAAAAACCCAAATTGCTCAGCTGAAATATTCTCAGATAATATGACTTTTAATCTGTGAGCAATAACCTTCGCAACAATCTTATAGATACTATTGCACAAGGAGATGGGCCTAAATTCATTGAGAGAAGCTGGATTGTCCATCTTTGGAATGAGGGCTATGAAAGTGGAGTTGAAGCTAGCATAAATTCTTCCAGAGATTCAGGTATCTTCGACCACCTGGATCAGATCCATACCCAAAACCTCATATAGTTCTAGAAAAAATTCAATCGACCACCCATCCGGTCCTGGGCTCTTGTCTTTTTGAAAGCTTCCCAGTACTTCCTTTAATTCTTCTTCAGTCACAGGTCTTAATAACCTCCTATTATCCTCCTCCTCGGCATACCTCGGAAACAACTGAGCAACCCCGATAACTTCAGCAATGGATGCCCGAGCTGGTGCCCGAAACAAGGATTCAAAATGAGTCACCCCACATCTAGCTTTCCCTTCGAAATCAAAATGTTCAAGTCCTGCTTCGTCTTTCAGACACCAGATAGTATTAGCTGCCTTTCTTCCCCTGGCATAGGCATGAAAGAATTTGGTATTCTCATCCCCACTCTCTATCCAAATCGCTCGACTTTTGAGTCTCCAGGCTTCCTCCCTTTCTAGCAAAATAGTGTTCCTTCTCCCTTCAAGCCTAGTCATGGCTTCTTTTGATGCCAGAGACAGAAGGCCCCCTCCTTCCCCTTCATATATCTGTAATAGTTCAGCCTCTACGGTCTTCAATTCTGTATCCTCCCTCAGTCTTTTGGCAATAGCCCAATCCTTGACCTCCCCTTTTAGCTATTTTATATTTTCTGCAAATTGAAAGGCTGCTGAGCGATCAAGAGTCTCATCATAAGGCCTCCAAAGCGCCAGAAATATATTTTTGAAAGATTCATATTGTAACCAAGATTTGTTAAACTTCAGAGGACTGGGCGGATTGATAGGCCCTTTTTTAATCTCAAAGAAAATTGGAAAATGATCAGAACTTCCCCCACTTCCTACCCATTTCCTAACTAGAAAAAACCTGTCCACCAACATTTCAACCACCAGAAACCTATCCAATCTTTTCTCCACCCTAGCTTCTCCACCCCTATTATTCCACCAAGTAGGCTTTAGATTGATGGGCTCTATATCCAGAAGGTTTTTTTTAACCAGCTTCTGAAGAAAAAACCCTGCCCGTGGATCCGCTTGGGAACGAGGGCCCCAAATTTCTGTCTGACCCAAGGTAAAATTTAGATCTCCCCCCACCAAAACCAAGTCTCCGCCAAGGAATGGTTCCTGTAGAAGAGATTCCCAGAATGGTACATGGTTCACATAAGGCCCATAAACATTAATCACTGTAATACATGTGCCCAAATCAACTGATAATAGCTCAGCTCCCAAAACTGAATCCATCCCCCAAGAATTTATGAGCTTGGCCGCACTTAACTTCCATCCCACAGCCAACCCTCCAGAGCAACCCCTTACATCCAGTGTCACAAAATTCCAACCTACCAGCCAGCTCTCCAGTCTTTCCTTTATGATATCCCCTAAGCCTAAAGTCTCTTGTAGCAAGATCACATCAGGGTGTTCAAGAGTAAGCACCCTTTTGAAGGCTGATTTCTTTATGGGCCCAGCCAGACCCCGGCAATTGAAGGACATGATCTTCATGTATTGACTATCTTCCGGGCATTCCCCGCTCTAAGTGCCCTTTCAATAGAGAGTTGTTTCCCTTCTCGAAGATCATTCTTGGCCCTCGACTGAGCCTTTGAGAAATGTGAAATTCTTCCCCTACCCTTCCGCACCGGCACCGGGTCTTTCCCCAGCCCCCCCCAGGCTTCTTATTGCAAGATCGTAGGAAGTACCCCGATTATGAAGTCTCAGGAGACCAATAAATAGGATCCATCGCCCTCTTCCCCGGGTCCGACTCAAGAATGTTCGGAGGATCTTCTAAAATGTGGGTGTTAGCATTGGATAATTCATGGATAGGTTCAGAAACGTCATCCGACTACTGAAGGGCCCGATATAGACAAATTTTTTAACCCCTCCACCCAATCAAGACCAACCAAAGTACACTGATTCAATAAACAATTTATAGAAGGAGAGAGGGAGTAAGTAGAGGTACCTTGGATAGAAGGCCCCGGAGGTGCCTCTTCTTCCACAGGTGTAGAAAAATCAGCCTCGGCTACTGGAGCAGGTGGAGTGACAACCCGTGCATCTGGTTCCGCCTCAGAGTCTTGGCTAAAACGATCAGAGTCCTCAGAAGTCCTCTCATGTCCTGAACCCTCTGTCACCGACATGGGATCAGTAGTCTCCACAGCTTTTGGATCACCCTTTGAATCCTCCAAATGAGCTTTTCTCTTCCCACCATTTATAGTGCGCAGTGGAAGGCGACACTCCGAGACCGGATGTCCATAAGCGTGACACCTCCTGCAATGAAAAGGCACGTTTTCATAGTCCAGTGTTTGTGTACTGATATCTGGCCCCCAATCCAATTTTATGATCTCCGGAAGACCCTCTTTGATGTTCATCTCCACCAATATTCGGGCCACCTGTTTGTAATGAGTCTCCAAGTACATGAGGTCCGCCTCCAAGAAAGTTCCCAAATTTTCCCCAATCTTTCTGAAGTGTATAGGATCCCAAAAATGAAGAGGCAAACCTGGGAGCCGAACCCAGATTGGAATCTTGTCAACTCTCTCCCGACTAGCATCGAAAAGGGGATGCCAAGGCTTTAGTAAAACAGGTGTGTGGTTCAAATGCCAGTTTTTATTCAGTAACAGTCTCAAATTAGCCTCTTATTTAAGCACCACTGCAAACCAACCACGGAGTAACATATCCACTTCTAGAACATATCCCAACATCTCTCGCCATTGTCCATCCACCCAGTCCACCACCGTTTTACGGGAAAATTTTCTGCCCAAAACCCTACCTACTAGTGTCATCTGCGACATCTCCAGAACCCTATCCCAAGAAATGTCTTCTCCAACAGCATAGCAACCCACAGCTCTGGATTTAACCCAGCTCTTCTTGCACCGTTTAGCAGGGCCCCTTGTAACCTCCGCTTCCCCTGTCGCGACCACTTCAGCCCTCTTCGGCGTCCTCAAAGCAGGGATAGGGCTCGCACTCCCCCGGTGTTCTGATAATCCCAACGGCACGCTCAAATCCACCTCAGAACCTCCTCCACTCGCCCCCCAAGCTGGTTCCACCTCTCTGGCCACCCCGACTTCCGCTACTAGATCAAAACTATTCACAACTTCAAAACCCCCCTCCAAATCGTTCAGTGGAAACCCTATATTCCGGGAAAAGAAGTCCCCGACATCCCTCCAGCTAGCACTACCCAGCAGGTCCACCTGAAGCCTATTGTAAACCACAGCATAATCCGGCGGGGATCTATGAGGGGAGAATGTGAGAAAATCGGAGCGTGAAAATTCTGAAACCGGTCTTACCATCCCTAAACCGATCGAACCAGTTCCTTCTGGCCCTAGCCTCGGGATATCCTCCAGAGCCTCCAACAAACCTCCAGCTGGCATTCCCCACACCTTTTGAGCCTCCAGGTGGTCACTGGAGTAATCAACCAAATCCAAGTCTTCCATCACAACCGCAACAGCCAGGATGAATCAAACCCTAGCAATAAAAAACACCTTGTGCAGCAGACCCAAGCCGTTAGCTGACAATAAACCCTAACAAGAAACAAGAAAACAATAGCCCAGAAGAAAATCCATGGGTAAAAATAAAGGCCTGCAGAAATCCCAAACAGTCATGATGATCGTGACAGGGGGCAGTATGATTAGGCTGACCCACCCCCCTCTCAATTCTGCATACCCTGGTCAGCCGTACTCCTCCATCAGAGCCCAGGCCTCGTCACTCCCCACCTTCCCAGTACTGTTTGCATTAGATGTTTATAAAGCTTGAATAATTAGCATATGACCACATAATAGGAAATTTGTTGGGCTAGCCCTCGGTTACTGCCACTGGTGGTGGATGGTCTTGTTGTTCATAAGGGCAGTTGTCAGTGTGGACATGTGAGATGAAAAACACAAGTACCCATTGACATGGTATCCTAGAAATGAAAAGATCTAATTTCTTCATGTGAGGCAACAACCACTTTATTCTCCCACCATGCACTGTCCAGTTGCAAGAAGAATGTAAAGAGGGATTGACAATCTAAACTTTTGGAACACATACAGTAAAACATATACCCTGAGATATCTGTGGCATAACTTCATACCGTATATGATATACCTGGTGAAATGGCATTGTTACCTGATATACACGACTATAACTCATGATGGTGGGTTTGAAATGATGACAATATTTGATGAACATATGGTAAATCTGCAACATTAGTGATAATGATGGTTTGTCAAGAGCTTCAGAGACCCCTTGGAAGTGGATGGAAGCATTCTCAGCATGACGATTTACTGGGCTATGGATTGAATTGGGATCTATTAAACGAGCTATGTGCAAGGGCATGATAAGTGTTAATACCGGCAGAGAGCTTGATTGCTGCTGTTGATGCTATAGATAACATATTAAGTGACAAATATATGCTCCAAGCTATTTCATTTTCAAAAAAATATAAAATAAATGATATTACAGGTACAATATTTATTACTTGCAAAGCTTATCATGCGTAGATCACTTGTCAACCACACTAGGAGAGCATTAAGGTTGATATCAATGTAGTATAGTTTGATCCTCCTTGGTAACACACCCAAAATAAGGTACATAGTGAATAAAAGAGAATCTTCTTTGACGGGAAACATCTTATTACAACATATAATTCCATCCATGGTCTAGGAGGTGATGTTCCTCTTCGCTTGTTCTACAATTTATTTTCGTTCTCATTCAAAACAAATAAGCTTTGTGACGACAATTATAAAGGGATTAAGCTTTCTTATAATAGAATGACAAATTGGTTTTAGGGTGATTATGTACTATAGGGTCTGTTAGGGTTTCTTTTCATTCTCCATACAGAAATCCAATTATGAAATGTAAGGGTTTTCTACAGGGTCTGTTAGCAGACAGAGTATTTGAGTATGGAGAATTCGATTGTGACGTGGAGTTCATGCCATGATTAATACAATAAAGAAACAATATGAGAAATATTA
>LPNX010254663.1:632451-651618 GCA_001517045.1 Pseudotsuga menziesii | reverse complement strand
ATATATATATATAATAGATATTTATGAATATAAATAAAAAAATAATGTGTGATTTTATAGTTAAAAGTTGGATTTCATGAGATATGAGTCAATTAAATGGTGGGTGGTGTTATAGCAGCTTTATTATCAGGAAAGGACGCAGACTACCCAAATAAAGTTGCAGCCTGCAGGTCGATAGGTAAATGATGAAATGAAATAAAGGGATTTCTCATAAAATTGAATAACATTTTAGACGTTTTAATTTGAGATTTGAAGTGGACTATTTGCTTATGTTTATGTTTTTTCATCTATTGATTGTATTATTTATATTGATTGGATTGAATCTATATTGATTTTATAGGGGTTGTTTAAAATTTTAAATAAATAATTATAAAATAATGAATATAAAAAATAATTTATACATAATAAATAAATAACAATATATGGATAACAAATAAGAAAAAGAATATAAAAAAATAAATAATAGTTGATAAATGAATAACATAAAGAATGTAGCTAAACATAAAACCCATTTAACTAGAAAAAAAATTAAATATTTTATATTCCATAACTATCTCTTAACAACAATATTACTATATAAATGTGCTATAACTATCTCTTAACAACAATATTACTATATAAGTATGCCATAACTATCTCTTAACAACACGCTATATGAATATGCTAGCTAGATTGTTAATTACCAAGTACGAAGTATAATTTGACATATTATATGCCTACTTGTGCATAAATTAACATTAAACTTTGGCAGGTTGGCATGCACTTTTGCGTGAAGCATTTCCTTCAACGCATCAATGATTTTAAAAATGAACGGTTGGAACATACGACAAGGCTGGTATATGAAAAGTTGGTTCAATGAGTTTCTCACACTATTCTTCAAGTTTATGATAATCATGTTTAAAGCCTTGCACTGGCTTTAAACCTTAAAGTGAAATGCAAACCGTGTTTGTGTGGCAATATGTTTGGCGTTTAGAAGATCCATGAAATGAATATTACAGAGAAAGAGATATGTCGCTTTCAATTGATTCAGAATATTCTTATAAAGAAATTTTTACCAATATGGAGAGCAATAGATCCAAATTGCCCTGGATAAATTGCTTTAGAATAATTCTCAATAGATACAAAGTTGCTTCTACTTTGCTGTAGTCGTAGTCATTCTTTATTACTGCATCCATGCAAGCTGTGCTTCTGTCTCGGATGTTGTGTTTGGTAAGAAAGGATCAGTGATACTGTTGGCAGACTGCTATCTGCAGCTTTTTCTAGGAAATTTGGATTGATATGCCGCTACCCTAAATTTCCAATATTTCTGTTGAATAAATATTCACATCGTGTCCGGCCACATCAGATCAGCTGGACCTACCGATGTAGTCCGGTTGAAAATTGTTTAGATTCTATACATCTTTTCTGCGATTGTTGCAGCAATCTTTTATGCTATTTTACATAAATAAAGAAGATAATAAGCATAGAATGGCCGGCTAGAAAGCCGCTCAAATAAGACGAACTATAAATCAAGAAGCTCCTGCATCTTGTTTAATAGTGCTCCTTGTGGAATATGAATTTGGTACTCGAATTTCTTGTGAATTTTTGGGATAACATGTCCAGCTCCTTGCCCAGACGAGTTGATCCGCAGTAGAAAACGCATGTACTAGCGTTGCATAATATTAAAGTCATAATTTTAACAGACGAAAAATGTGAAATTAAAGGGTAAGGATTCATGAGTAATATACCGGTTCGCGCACCTTTGTGTATGGCTTCCAATCTTGAAAACACTTTGGACCAGTTAGGCCTTGGAAAATGAGTTCTCAACTGAAATACATATTTATTTTTAGATCGGTGAGAAACAAAAATAAGAGGGGAAACTTATATACACGAAAAAGCTAAAGACGGAATGAGTACCGGCGTTCTGGAGACGATGTCAAGTCCCCTTTTGGTGTGATGCAAAGCTTGCACCATTGTTATGAAGGCAGACCGAGCATCACCTTCTTCGTAAACGCTTGTAAGATAATTGTGCATTTCGATCACGGACTGGACGTTTACATTTACCATTCACCGGGTAAATGACAGTTTAAAACCGTCAAAATCCAAACTTTAAATGCCAAATGGAAATCTACAGGCTTTTCTAGCCTTCTTACCTTCTTAGTAGTTCTGCAACTTCTTTCATGATGCTTTTAAACCATGCAAACGAGCCTTGTTCTCTCGTAACCCAGTAAACATAAGCTCGGGATGCCCTGCGGGTTTTTCTAGCTTCTTCGTCGTCGACAGTCTGCATTGAAATCAAATCAAATCGGGAAACTCGTTCATTTAGGGATCATTTTACTAAAAATAAAATTACGAGTCTCAAGAAAAAAAAGAGAAAAGAATGGTTAAATAATCAAATTACATGGTTGCAACGTGTCTTTTCATCGTTAACAATGTATTTAAGAATGCTGATAAATGTAGTAGCGCCGATGCCTAGTCCGATCAAAAGAATCACATCGTATTTACTGTGATCTTGCGCCGCGGAACCGTAAGGACCGTCGATGTATATTTTGGAGAACCTGTCAAATTCATACAAAACCGCTCAAGATTTTCAACTCTTCAAATTCCGGTGGCATCGGCTTTTTACAGATATCCGACATTTCAAAAGTACACTTGAGAGCTTGCTTGCAAACCTTGGTAAGCTGGCAAGGTCTCGAGAAGAATCGTATGCGCCATCCTTCCCTGCCACGTTTAAAGCCTGCAAATGGCAAATAAATGTCAGTGGAGATAGCTGTCAAGTTTCATTTCTTGAAATCTTTTACGCTGTACAATCTTGAGCTTTCCTTCTGGAATAATCTCCTTATGTCTTGAGTCCAATCTCCCAAATTTCTAATGTGCACGCTCAGATAATCATATCCAGGCGCAGATGTCAAAGAAAACGGGTGCCTGTCAAAAAATCAAACTGTTCAGAGCCACATTTAGCAGATTTTAAAGCTCCAATTCAACATCTGGCCTGAGATATTTAATGATCAAAGTTGGCCTCACAACAATATTTCTGAACATAAAATGCCATTTATTTACCATTCGAATGGAGAAATTTTTGGACATTGAATGTAAATGTACATTCCGCTTTTGTAATGGAATCCCCGCGGCTTGGTCATGTGAAGGACCAGCACATCTCCAGGATAAGCCGTTGCCTGAAATATCACCGTCGTGAAGAAGTCAGAGCTTATAGTCATAATGGAAACATAAATAACTTGCGGAAGATTAAAGCTGTCTTCATACCTTTAATATCTTTACTTTGTATCGACTTGCCCTAAAAGCACGTAAGGTCCGTTCCCCTCCATAAAGCATCACGGAAAAGGCAAGGTATATCCACGTCTGCAAATTTATTTTTGACAGTAAAAGGGTTTCAGTAAGCATTAAATTCAAATAATGTTCATTCTTGAGAATCGAGAAGCTTTAGGATCATGAAATTTTAAAGAAATCCGACAGAAATTTAGATTGTTGTACCATTTTCTGGATCCAATCGTGTGCAAGGAAGAGAAAAATCGAGTGGATAATGAGAAGAATATAGACGATAACGAACAAATGGTGCAAATACCAGAATGCATTAAATCCTATTAGTCTGTGTAGAGGCCATGGCAAAGTGAGAAGATTTCGTCTAGATATACGAGTGGCCAATAAAAAGGCTATAGCCATCAGAAAAAACATGGAAATTCCGGATATGACTTCTGTTGTCAAGATGATGTCTGTGTAGGAAGGTTGCTTCCAGTGGAAGTCCATTGCTATTTTCTACTGAAATGTGTAATGATCTGCCTTCACAATTCTTGGAAAGTCACAGCCAAGGTGAGTTCCTCCATGGAGAATTACTCCAACCACTTAAACAACGCAAACAATTTCAATTTGTGAGAACAAAATAGTAATTTGGCCTCAAATTCATGTCAAATCATTTCATTTTACCTTATGGAAATTAATATTGTCGTTGAAAGGAATGACGGAGCTGAGCCAGGTGGAACGAAGCCATGTAATGGTGTTTTTGCAGACTGGGAAAAGAATGAGCACCATATTAAACTTGAAAGTTTCTGCAGCGCCTTTCGCAGTACACACACAATATCCCATGACATCAAACCCGGACCTTTGCCGGTACTGAAAAAATTTCCAAAGGAAAAGTCCAACACAGATTAACAACCATAGAGAAACAATCCAGACACGTTTCCAATTGCTTCGGGCTAGAACTCTTGCTTTTCTTAGCATGTTTTGCAGATATCGTTTCTTTCTTGGAGGCCCTAGAGATTGGCTGTAATTCTGGTAGTATTCGCTTCGGAACCCTTCCTTGAACAGAGTTTTGAGCTCGGACAGCTGCCAGGACACGGTTATAATCGACAAGTCATGTAAAAACGATTCGTTGTGCAGACGGATAAGGCTTCTATGCTGGAGTCTCCGTCAATGGATATAATTTTTATTATAATTTTTATTTTTTAAATTTTATAATTATGACGTCATGTGGACACATGTCAACTCAAATCCAGATACCAAATCCCAATGTTGACATCAGCTTCTATCCACCAATCAGCTGTTGACAAAATAGTTTTTTTAACAAAATTAAAAAAAATATTTTACAAATCCCTAAGTTATACTTTACAAAACAGATTTTAATTTTTTAAACCTGCATCAAAATAGACCAAAGTCAACCAAAGTCAAAATCAATCGATTACAATATACCTACTGAGGCAGGTATAATAAGATGTAAACATATCATTCTCATGTAAAATATACATTTATTTAAATTAATAACAATATTATTAATACAAATATATTTTATTTGATTTTTTTAAATAACATGTAAACCTACCATTTTTATATAAAACATACAATTATTTAAATTAAAAACAATATTATTAATACAAATATATTTTATTTGTTTTTTATTAATATTTTAATTACTCAAAATAAACTTTTACGAAGAACAAATAATACTGAATATTTAATCACTATAAACTATTAACATGAAACATTGTATTGTAATTCTGTTTTATATTTTTTCGTTTATATTTAAAAATAATATTTTTACATATTAATGATAATGAAAGATACAACATTATCACTTACATGGTATTAAAATATTTTAAGTTAATAATAATAATTAATCGATCAAGCGAATTTTAGAAGGAAGCATTCAACAACAAATCACCTCGTTACACTTAAGATTATTATGGAGGAATGTCGTAATGATAAATGCAATGTCTTTTGTTTCTTTATGGACTTTACAAACGCCTTCGATACAATACCTAGAAATAACCTATGGAATAGATTAGAAGAGCTAAAGGTTTCTTTTGAGTTGAGAGCTATCGTAATAAGGTTATACGAGAATGTCATTTCCAAGATTAAGAGCAACGAGGGGTGGTCGAATGATATTAAGTGTAATATTGGAGTTAAACAAGGCTGCCCCCTCTCCCCTACCCTATTTGGCATTTACATCGATAAGCTAGAAGGTTGTTTAGAGGAAGCAGGCTATGCTGGCGTGATCTTAGCTCGAATAGTCATCATGGCTTCTTCCATATGTGGACGATATTGTTCTTCTCGCAAGGTGTCCATCTGATCTTGATAAGAAACTAAGACTTCTTAAGTATTTTTTCTCTACCATGGGTATCACTGTTAACATTGACAAACAAAAAAAAAATTATTATCAAATCCAAGAAGGACACTTACACTAATTTTGTGTATAACAATAGCAACTTGGAGGAAGTGTCTTCTTATAAATACCTAGAAATTGATTTTGATCGCAAGCTCAGTTGGAACTATAGCATTGAGAAAAGGATCAATGGATGGTGGAAAGATTATTTTGGTCTTGAAAATAATTGTAAAGAAACAAACCTTTTGATGTGGGATAAAAAGAAGCTCCTCTTTGAAACTTTAGTCACTCCTGTTATCTTGTATGGGTGTGAGGTTTGGGGTTGCAGCATCTCTAGATAATCCTCGAGAAAGATTGAGCAACTCCATGAACGTTTTATAACGTATAACCTCAAATTAAAAGAAATACACCCTACTTTATTCTCCTTATAGAAGTGGGTCTTTCCCCTATCGAGATCCTAGTTATGACTAGTCTCTTGTTGTATAAGCATGAAATCAATAACATGGGAGACCATAGACTTCCTACAATAACTTAAAATTCCAACCAAAACCACCTAAGGCTCAAGTGAGGTTGGTATAAAGATACCAAGGCCTGGTTAAACTATTGGGAGATCGACGAAAATGTTGCATTGCAAAATATTAATAACATTAAAAATATTGTTACTTCTAAGTTTAAAGAGAAAATGTGGTGTGAGAAAGATTTAGAGGCTAAAAGAAAATTAAGATATTATAAGGAGGTCATCAATCCTACTCTAGAATATCAAAAGTGTCTCTCTATTTTAACTAGTTCAAGGAAAAAATTAATATAGACAAGATAAGAACGAACTCTCATGAGCTCCAGAGTGAAACATGTCGTTCGTTAGTTCCTAAAACACCATGGGTGGAAAGGATCTTCTATCTTTATGAGAATATGAACATTGAGGATGAAAATCACTTACTCTTAGAGTGTCATGCGTACACCCACAAATTAGATATCAGTTTCACAATCTTTGTTGCAATACCGACCTTGCTATCCTTTTAACATGCCAAAATTATAATGAGCTCAAGACGCTTCTCTCCAAACTCTTTGAGCATAGAAATACAATTTTAAAACAAACTAAATAATTCATTTCTTAGGTTCGATAAACCAAAGTTTCGTCTTAAAAGACATTAATCATCATATAATTTACTCTTCCTAATTATTTTTCAATTAATTATATTACATCAAATAATTATTTTTTTTAATAATTTTCAACTGAAACTTAATTACTTTTTAATTAATTATATCATTTCAAATAATTATTTTTTATTTATATTTTTATATCTGATATAAATACAGTTTTTTAATTTAATTTTAAAAATTTTAAATAACTTCATGACACAAATATTCAAATACCTCATAGTAATTATAAAAACACAAAATATTATTATTAGAAGATAAAATGTTGCAAAACAATATTATAAAACAATATATTTACTAATATATTAAATAAATAAAAACACAAATATTTAATTTAATTTTCTTTATTTTCTTTTATCAAACAAGATATATTAAAATATCATTAAAACCAATGCAAATAAATGTAAATTAAATAAAATTACATACACAATTTTTACATCAAACTTAAATATTTATTTTGAATTTTTAAACTATTTTCATTAAAATTTATATTTAAAATAAAAAATAAAAATATGTCATTATTATATCAAATAAAAATATTGATAAAATTAAACTATCAAACAACTTATTATATATATAATTTAAATAATTCAAATTTTTCATCAATTACATTATACAAATATTCAAATACAATTTAATTATTATAAAAAACCAAAAATATTTAATCACATAAAAATAATAATTTAGGGCAATTTTATGGTAGTCTAGCTAACGCCCTCATCTCTCGATAATAACTCACATATAGTAGGACTTACGTGGCTATCTGATCTGTCGATAATAACTCATATATAATAGGAGTTACGTGGCTATCTTCTAGTTACCTTTGTAAAAGTATAAAAATATTGGCCTGGCCCACTCGGAAGAGCCCACTGAGCACCCATTAGGTATAGCGCGCGAAACCCCACCCATCATTCACTAAAAGTCAGGATTGCTGAAGAAGAAAGGTACTGAAGAAGGAAGGTACTGCACCTGGAAGGAACGAAGAAGGTGCCGCATCAAAAGGAAGGAGAAAAGTTATAATGAATGGATTTCGGCGGCGGCGGCGGCGGCGGCGGCGGCGACGACGGCGGCGGCGGCGACGACGACGACGACGACGACGACGACGACGACGACGACGACGACGGCGGCGGCGGCGGCGGCGGCGGCGGCGGCGAGGGCGACGACGGCGGCGACGGCGACGACGACGACGACGACTTCTTTTAAGGTAGACATCAATTTGGTGTATGAGACCTCTTTGTTTGTGGGACACGAAACCTCAACATGTGACCATCTAGGAAGAAACACATGCTCTTAACCATTAAGCCCATTAGTTATTGAATTAGAGTATGTATTATTGAGTTGGTATGTTTTATTCTTTATGTATAGGTTCAAGCAACTCTGGTAGGTAGATTAGGTCTCAAGCAAGTGTGCTAGGTAGTTTAGGTCTTGCCTTGTTCGAGGTTAACCAGTTGCACCCGGGCCCATCTGATGTTGTCGGGTGATAGTTTACTTCGTTACCTTTCCGTGAGATCAAGAACAACCAATTCCAATACCGACTTTCACACCAACTCCGCTCTTGAATTCATCCACCCATAAATTTAGCCATGGAAATTCTTGTTTTTTAAGTGCAAATTTAAAATTGTAAGTTTTGATTGGAATTTTTTAGGAAATTGCAAATGTATGTTTAGAACTCTATAATTTTAGTCAACGCCATAAAAATAACTGGAAAGATCTAAAACTTGGAGTGTCTTACCAACTTCCTTGTAACAATTAATCAACTCCTTTGTTTGTTTTATGGAACACGATCCAAGTTTAAACCTTGGAGTCTTTATCCTTCATGATAAGGGAAGTTAAAGTTTTAAACTAGCATACACACAGAGTTATCTCTAGATTTAATTTGATTTGGTAAATTAGTATTTTTCATTATTGCGCTATATCTGAGTGTAATAATAGTTTGTTGTAGCATTGATCTGCAATAAAAATGCAAGAAAAGAAGCAGAATCTGGTGTTCTTGGTCTCACTGTCACGAAAAGATAATGAAATAATCTATCACCCGACAGAGTGGGGTGGCCCCGGTACAAATGGTCAGATAGATTAATCCATATTAAGAAGAGGAAGTGGTGCAAATGGTAAGATAGATTAATTCATATTAAGAGGAGTAGGTACTTTATTCTGTTTCAGAGACAACGGTAGCATCTTGAGAAGACATGACACCAGCCTCACCATATGAGCAAATGTGGCGGCGCTCACTGGACAATCGGAAACGCGGCACTCTCCATCGCTTATATAATGAAAGTAGCGGACCAGATCACAAAGAGAGCGCTATGTGAGCCAGATCATCATCATTTAATCAAAAGCATTACGCCCGTCGTCTAATAAAAAAATGTAGTGCCCCTAAGAGTCATAAATGAGCAAGTGTGATGCCGAACTACATATCAAGAGAGAACACGGGTAATAGAATCGATCTTTCTACACTTAGGTTAAAGGGATCAGACCTTTGAAAGCAAAAGAGCGTTTTTTGTAAGTAATATACCTTGCAGTGCAGGGTCAAAGAGGTTACTCCCACCTCTAAGTGAGAACCCCGCCGCAGTCTTTAACATTTCTTAATAGGGTATCAATCGTTTCATTGTGCGTAGAGAACGAAGTGAACCGGGATAAAGTAAATCAATGGACAGTCGGCTTCTAGGGTGCAAAAAAATGGGTGGAATGAAGAACAAAGGTCGGATTCAATGGTGTTATATCCAAGGCTATGCGCACCAAATGAAATTATATGAGCAATAATGTACCAAGACATACATACCCAGCGTAGGGCGCATGCTACCTGTACACCAATCCGGAGTCAAACTAACCTAGCTTTCTTTAGCGACCAAACCACTCATTTTCTTTTGTCCAGCATATGATGGCCACAAATATCCTCTATGCAATATTTATAAGTTGTCATCAACCTAGAGAGATGACCTCCACATGCTCTACTATGAAAATCATTCAAAACCTTGTCAGCCTCTTCATGAGTAAAGCATGAATGTACGACTAGGTCAACCCCTTCACATACAAAGTGTTGCTGATGATAAGGCAATTCCTTGACTTCCACATGCTCTGCTATGAAAACCATTCAAAACCTTATGAGCCTCTTCATGAGTAAGGCATCAATGTAACACTAGGTCAACCCCTTTACGATACAAGGTGTTGCGGATGATAAGGCAATTCCTTGTCATGGCCTTGGTGCCATTTTAACTAGAATCTGTATATGATGCTTATTGTTGGGGCTCTTCTTGAGACAAGTAAATAAATAAAATTGATCCCAACAGCTGCAATTCTTATTCTCGTTCTTCCCTTCGTAAACCTTGTCCAAATTTATTTTAGCAGAAATCCTTCACGGTACTTGGAACAAAGATCATTATGAGGTCTATAGAAGTGGGCCTTAAAGGAATTCTCTACATCACCCATTGTTGGTAGAAGTAGGAGGAGGTAGTAGGGCCTTTCCATATACTGGGTCAAGTACCCACCCATCAATGATGAAGGGCCCCTCACAAGGTGCTATTCCTCAAAATGTTCCTGGCAAGGAAACTATGCCAAGGCATCCACCAAAGGTTTGGAAACCTCTCCATTTTAGGCCACAGGTTGGATCTTGGACTAGAGGGGGTAACCCTCATTTATCTTCAGAGCTGATTGTCAACTTTCACTTTAGCAACAACTCTTATCTTATAATCTTGAAACACCATATTTTAGTACTTCTTGAATAAATTAAATGGAAATAAGTCAATCTTTTTCATAATCTCTCATAGTTATGCACGCACCACCTGCCTTCCTCTAAGAAGACCACCATTTTGAACAAAATTTTGTCCTAACTCTCATTTCCACTTCATCTATATGCAGACTCCCCAATTGATTCCCCAAAGACACTATGCATTGAACCAATACTAAATTTCCTGTACACAGTCTCAAACCTCACTCTTGAACTCAAATCATTTCCAATCAAATCTTTTTGTATCCTTTACTTCTGTTACTGGAAGCTTTCCATACTTTCCAACCAACATTTCCTTGAGACTCTTTCGTCTACATATATGCCAAATGTGTATACATCAGTATGCCCTTCTTCATCACTCCAACTCCAACAAGTTGCTTGGTTTCGTCGAACACAGATGGGAAAAAGACCCCAATATTGGGATCTGTAATGGTTTTAGTTTTCTCTATATGGCAATGTCCATTTCCAATGATAAACAAAGTAAAGGACTCCAAAATTAATTTGGTAGGCCAGCAGGCAGCTTGTCACGACCACTTAGATTTTAAACACCATCCAACACAATGTATATATCAAAGACAATAACAAAATAAAGTTTTGGCAGAAGGGTTTCACCAGATTTGAATCTCAGCCATTTGATTCAAAGTGTGTATTCTGATCATTTTCCACTACACGACCGACCCTCTAAACTACACAGGGACCATCGATTTACTATCTATGAACTCTAGCTATAGAAATCGTGGATTTTCTATTCTTCTCAATGAATTTCTATAACTCTGCAATGGATTTATGATCTCTGTTCAAATCTTCGTGAAATGCCCCTTAATTCATATACAATTCTAACTGAATTTCAATCACTATGCATGCATAATACGATTTGAACAAAGATTTGTTCCTATTTTGATTAGAAGAATTTATCACTATGTACCAAATGCACTATGAGTACATATACTCTGTAAACTTCACGAACTATACCCTGTATGCAAATTGATATTCAAATATTGAAATCAACAATCATACTTAGATAACTGTAACACTAAAATTGAATTCAACAGAGTAATAATCCTTCTTTACAAACTTGAATTCTCCAATAGATATTTACAAACAGAGCAGTGTGTCTCTGTGCATGCTCCAGGAATTAAATTTTGAGCTTTTTCCCTTGATCTATACTCAAGTTTCCTCCTCGAGCTGCTAGAGCTCTGCGAGCTAAAACTCCTAGTTAAGCTAAGCTACCTCATACAACAATTAAACTTGTATTTAATTATAATGGAAAATTTGTTTCTAGATCTTATAATTAAGGAACACAGTCCTTAACAAACTCAACTGACCCCTATGAGTCATCAGTGACTCACTAACAAACTAACAACTCTTATCCCAACATTTACAAGTGGAAAGGATAAGTGTCCTCTTCCAGATTATTCAACTTTTAATCAAGATAAAAGAATTTACAAGTGTCGAGACCCTAGGTCTCTCAATTCATATGACTCTGATCAAGCTATGGATGAATTCGTTTCCATGAGCCTATGCTCCTACATAAGACTCCTGATCTTGAAAAAACTTTTCATGGGCTCCTGTCCATGAGCTCCCTTCCTGCTACTTTTCTGTAGGTTTGCAGTAGATACTCAAATGTGAATTTGAGCAGTGTTCTCATTTCAAGCAACCCCTTCCAGGTGTCTTTCCAGCATTGTGTCAACAATAAGTCTCTTGACTCCTCCAGTACTGTCATTAGAGGATATTTGGGGTCTAAAACGGGCCTTATAAGAAAACGTGCCAAAAATAAATTTTGTGAGTTGGAATTCAAGAACCAATAGAATTTCAATAAAATGAGTCAACCATAATGGTTGAATTGACATATTTTTCATAAAAGAAAACTACTTTTTTTGTTCGTATTTTTGACATATCTCCCTGTGTTTTTACTCAAATTTCAAACAGGAGAGCTCGTTGGATGCTGAATTTAATTTCGCATCCAACGAGTACCCACACTACATACTTTTGATAGACCCTGCTACCCCAAAAACAAGAAATACTTGAAAAATCGTGATGATGATGTCATCATCACGATTTTTCAGGTATTTATTGTTTTTCAGGTAGAGCTATCTGTCAAAAGTATGCAATGTGGGTACTTGTTGAATGAGGAATTAAATTCTACATCCAACGATCTCTCCTGCTCAGAATTTGAGTAAAAACACAGGGAGATATGTCGAAAATACGAACACAAAAAGTAGTTTTTTCATTCTTCCTCCAAAATTAATAACTATTATTTTGTTATTTTAACTATTATTTTATTATTTTAACTATTATTTTATTATTTTCCTTAGGAGGCCCATTTTAGACCTCAAATTTCCTCTAATCAGCACTGTGTCCTGACTGTACATATCAGCCACTTTTATCCTTCACTTATCCCGCGATCAAAACAAATTAATCCTTTCCATAGAAACAACCATAAGTCAATATGTCATAAGATAACTTCTGTCATTTTAATGAATTTACTGAATGAGTTCTTGTTCAGTCTCTTCCTTGTTTGCTTTTTCTAATGTCACCATCCTTGCTTTGTTTCAAAAGAAACCATAACCTCTAGGTCATGTAACTGTAGTCTTGAAACCTCCCGAGTCCCATACTTTAGTCTGCAAATCATCATAAGTTTTACTTATGTAGATCTATACACTTAATTGTTGTTGTTCATCAATTCTATAATAATCTTCACAGTCTTCTATAGTCATCAAATTGACTATATGAATCTCACTGTCATTGTTCTTCTTATACCTCTGTATGAGATACCATAACTCATCAATTTCCTTATCGAGTATGCTTCCTTACTGAAACATTTCTATCTGGATACCTTTCTTTATTTCAACTTCCACTTGATCAGAAGTATAGAAAAGTTTCAATGCTTTCCTTCTCTGTTGTACAACAAATTCACTATTGCTTCTTCCACCATCATCTTCATCTCTATTCTATATTTCTATACTATCTATCAAGACATCTTCTTTCCCTCCATTTTTCTTTAACCAATGAAAGGAAATTTCAATGCGATCAGGCAATTCTGCTCTCTCTCGACACCCTTGAAGAAATTCATCAAATTTCTGAGCACGATCCTCTCCATTCCTTCTTCCTTCCATGAAAAATTTCAGTAGTTTTCCTCTTTCATCCTTGATATCATTAGAGACATAAATTTCTTCGAGAATGTTATCTTCAGCAACCTCATATTTCTACTTCACAGAAATCTGTTCTTCATTATTGTCTTTTAAGACAATATTCCCTTCTTCATTCTACATATCTGCATATGATTGATCATAAAAAATGTTCAATTCTCCAATCATAAAATTCTTACCTTGTTCACCATAGATTTCAACATTCTTTTCATCATTTCCAACAATGACTACTTCTTCATCTTCCTTCTCCAATTCCAGCTTCACATCTCGAATGGACTTTTGCTAATTTCTCAACCTTACTTCCAAAATCATTAACTCTTCCCACAAGCTAGTCAATTCACTTGGAATTGTTACTGAAAATTCCACACAATCTTCAGTATCCTTAATCAGAATAAAAATCTGATCTTCCTTTACTGTAACAGCACTAGATGTCTGTCTAACAGTCTTTCCTTCCTCCTGATTTGTTTCATTGTCGATAGTCATTAGTGACTATCCATTTCCTCCTTCCTTCTCTGTGACAACTTTGAATGGCTATCTCTCTTCTTCACAATTTTCCATAGCAATGTTCAGTAATTTCTCTTCCTCCATCATAAGGTTGTATGAACCTTCTTCTATCTGTTGAAAAAACTGAGTTTTTCCGTTCTCTGCTTCTATGACAACATTAGAGTATTGTTCTGCCTCAATAAACCTTGCATTCATACATAAAATGTCAGTTTTAAAATCATAAGGTCTTACAACCTCTTTTGATGTTTCAAACATCACATCCTTCAGCTTTTCTTCATTCAGCATCATGTCTTTGTAATCATTACTATCCTCTCCTAGGATAGGTCCTTGTTCAAGTTCACAAATGTTTATATCCTCAGCATCTCTCTCTTGCTGTAACTCATCTCTTATGGGTTTTCCTCTCTTCCACTGAACATTTATCTTTTGTCTCAGCTTCTTCTGTAACATTGACCATGTTACCTTCTTTGGAAAAATCCATCCATACCTCTGGTCTTCTCCATTCTTCTGTAGCAGTCCTTCCATCACTTCTAGCTGTACTTCAATTTCAGCTAATCTTCTATCATAGTCTATCCTGACTCAACTTTTCATGGCCTCTCCTTGAACCTTTAATATGATCTTCAGTAATCATATTCTACCTTCTTCTATGCGCTCTTCCTTTCCCATCATAATATGCAATCAAGCCATTAACATAAGTTGACTCTATCAACCTATCTTCTAATTCCATACTAAGCTCTTTCATGCTTAGTCTTCCTCTGGCATTCCTACTGAATCCCTCCTCTAGAATCTTCATTTGAGCATGCTGTGCTCCTCTGGATTCTACAAATCTTCCTTCACTTGAGAACATTCAACTTGTTCTCCTTGTTCCAACCTTCAACTGGATACTGTTAGGTTCACTGCCATCTTCCTATCCTTTCTCACTTCTGCTACCTGTCATCAACAATCTTTTTCACAATTTAGTTGAAAACAAAAATAAAAGACCATTACCTGTCAGATCTCGATAGATCTGATTCCTCAAGAACTTGGAAGTTATTTTTACTGTCATCCTCCGCAGCTTCCCTTTTCCAATCTATCTCAAGAATGTTTTTGTTCACACACATTTCTTAGCTCCAGGTGAAAACACCATTGGCTCTCTGTTACAGTACTCTTACTATATAGTTCCTTCTTCAAGAGACAATTCTCTTAGTTAAATGAGAACTCTAGTTCTGTTATGTACACCTTCCATGCACATATACGGCTGTAGCAGTCTTTTTTCTTCTGCTAACTTCATTGTTACAGTCCACAATGTTCTATTTCCAGGACAATCATACTCCTTATCTCAAAATGAAGTTTCTTTCCCTGATCTACCATTTCTTCCATAAATGTATCATTAGTTCTATAAATTGAAACAAAATAAAATTTCAATATACCTCGATCAGATTTTCAAATCTGAACTTGTTATAAGCTCCTACATTACCAAGGAATAACTTTACTCAGACTTCTCCTCCATGTTGTGTCACTATCATTAGCCTTCTTGTTTTTGTACTTGCAATTCTTAAAATTACAGTCAACATAACATTTTTCCTATGCGTTCAAGATCCTTGATCTTGTTCATCGATATACCAATGGATCATCCTCTATTTGCATTTTGATCCTTCTTGTACACCCTTTCACCTTCTATTGTTTTCTTCCAGGATCTTTTCATCTCTACCAATCTTCTTCAATGAGAAAATCAGGCTCTGATACCACTTAATGTAGGCACCACCTGCTGTCCTCTAAGCAAACCACCATTTTGTACAAAATTATGTCCTAACTCTCATTTCCACTTCATCTATATGCAGACTCCCCAATTGATTCCCCAAAGGCACTATGCACTGAACCAATACTAAATTTCCTGTACACAGTCTCAAACCTCACTCTTGAACTCAAATCATTTCCAATTAAATCTTTTTCTATCCTTTAGTTCTGTTACTAGAAGCTTTCCATACTTGCCAACCAACATTTCCTTGAGAATCTTTTTGTCTACATATATGCAAAATGCGTATACATCAGTATGTCCTTCTTCGTCACTCCAACTCCAACAAGTCGCTTGGTTTCATCGAACATAGATGGGAAAAAGACCCCAATATTGGGATCTCTAATGGTTTTAGTTTTCTCTATATGGCAATGTCCATTTCTAATGATAAACAAACTAAAGGACTCCAAAATTAATTTGGTAGGCCAACAGGCAGCTTGTTACGACCGCTTAGATTTTAAACACGAGCCAACACAATGTATATATCAAAGACAATAACAAAATAAAGTTTTGGCAAAAGGGTTTCACCATATTTTAATCTCGGCCATTTGATTCACTGTGTGTATTCTGATCATTTTCCACTACATGATCGACCCTCTAAACTACACAGGGACCGTCGATTTACTATCTATGAACTTTGGCTATAGAAATCGTGGATGTCCTATTCTTCTCAATGAATTTCTATAACTCCTCAATGGATTTATGATCTCTGTTCAAATCTTCATGAAATGCCCCTTGATTCATATACAATTCTAACCGAAGTTCAATCACTATGCATGCATAATACGATTTGAACAAAGATTTATTCCTATTCCAATTAGAAGAATTTATCACTATGTACCAAATGCACTATGAGTACATATACTCTGTAAAATTCACGAATTATACCCTGTATGCAAATTGATATTCAAATATTGAAATCAACAATCATACTTACATAGCTGTAACACTAAAATTGAATTCAACAGAGTAATAAGCCTTCTTTACAAACTTGAATTCTCCAATAGATCTTTACAAATAGAGCAGTGTGTGTCTGTGCATGCTTCAAGAATTAAATTTCGATCTTTTTCCCTTGATCTATACTCAAGTTTCCTCCTCGAGCTCCTAGAGCTCTGTGAGCTAAAACTCCCACTTAAGCTAAGCTACCTCATACAACACTTAAAATTGTAGTTACTTATAATGGAAGATCTATTTCCAGATCCTATAATTAAGGAAAAGAGTCCTTAATAAACTCAACTGACCCCTACAAGTCATCAATGACTCACTAACAAACTAACAACTCTTATCCCAACATTTACAAGTGGAAAGGACAAGTGTCCTCTTCCAAATTATTCAACTTTTAATCAAGATAAAAGAATTTACAAGTGTTGAGACCCTAGGTCTCTCAATTCATATGACTCTGATCAAGCCATGGATGAATTCGTTTCCATGAGCCTATGCTCCTGCATCACATAGTTGATCACCAACAAATGACCCTCCATGCTTTTTTAATAGAGACAATGGACCAATCATGTGTGAAGCCAAGGGATCAAAATTGAAGTTGTCATTTCCTTTTAAGAGCTTTCTAGCTTGTTTTTCAAGAGCTTTCTAGCTAGCCAAGAGATTTTCTAGGTCCTCATAGAAGGGCTAATTATTTTTTTCTATACAAATGAAATTTAAAAAAAAATTACATGTCAAATTCTAAATAAAGATTATTTTTAATTTTTTCATTTGAAAGTAGAAAAAATTCCTATAATATATTAAACTTTTCAAAATATATCATATGTTTAATAACATTTATATATATATTTTTATCTATAAAACACAAAGACTATTATTATTTAAATTTTGTTAAATAAGTAAAATAAAATATGTTTATAGAAAAAACTCATATTACCCTTATATGACTATGTTACTAATTGTAAACGGCATAATTTAGTTATTATTAATTTTAAAACATAAATTTAGTTATATATCAAGTTATCGACCATTCATCTAACATATTAGCTAGCTTTTTTCATACTTTTGGAAAGTGAGCTTTGTCAAGGCTTACTCTTTTTTTCCATAATTTTTGAAAAATAAACTTTCTCAAGTCTTATTCTTTTTTTTTTCATAATTTTTGGAAAATAAGCTTTCTCAAGCGTTATTCTTTTTTGGACAAACTTCTTCTTAGTATAAATCCGGCAGCCCGCTCATAAATAAGCCCCGGAGATACAGGGATCAACTCTGACCCCGCTCATAAGTAATCCCCCGATATCCACGGCACAACAATGACTGACTCCTTGCAATTCCCCATCGTATATTGGATAGGGTTTCCCACGGCCTCGAAGAAGTGTTCTCATAGCGGTTGCTCTCGGAAGTCCGCATGTCACTCTGAATACCATCAAAATGCTTCACCTTGAATTGCCAGAGTTCAGAATTTGAACTCATATTTTAAAGGTTAATGTCTATTTCTCACTTCTCCATCTGGGAGAGCTTCCCTCTTTGAATATTCTATATCTCAGTCTCTTGCTCCATCTAACAACTCCTCTATATATTAAGGGTTTTCTGGTTTTCCAGAATGAATTACAATATTTGTAATCTCCAATGCATTAGTAGGAATTGGATTTGAATCACATCAGCTTGGGTGTAAGCACTTGGTAAATGCATGTTTATATTTTAAATTTTAAATTTTGTGATATTTTAAATTATTTATATTTTTTTTAAATAAAATTTAATTATTTATTTGATTGATATGTTTTTACTTGTTTTGAGTTGTGTCGAGCATAAGAGCATTGCCATTTCACCTAGGTACATGCATATTTAATTTATTTTTAGTTTTTATAAAATTTGACAAACATATCAATTTCTTCATTCACATCAATAGTTATTAGTTTTGTTGTGTAATGTTTTGTAATAACAAATTATTAATTTGTTTTTGTTTATATTTATATAGATTTGTATTTGAATAGATATTTTTTATCAATTTATAATATTTCTATGAATTTTGCTTCTTTACTTTGTTGTGCCTATTAATACCTAAAATGAAAGTGCATAAGTTCTAAACAAATAAATTAATAACATTAAATTATGTTAAACAAATAAATTGATAACATTAAGTTATGTTAGTAAAATTTACACAAGAAATTTGGATTTCTTTCACATTTATATTAGTAAATTGTACATTAATTTTGGTTTGAAACATTGAAAAAATATTTATTGTTCCTTTAAAAAGAAACAATAAACTTGTATGTTATAGAAATCACTTTGTTTCATATAAATGTGTGTTTTTGAAAGATTTAGTAAGATT